>JAULUF010000032.1:3707500-3710000 GCA_031834385.1 Semotilus atromaculatus | reverse complement strand
CAGGAGGAAGACGAGGACCATGATAAGGCTAAGTTGAGGAGAGGCTGACCAAAATGAATGCCAAGGCGGAGATGATGGTGGAAGGAGCCAGGGCGGAGATGGGAGGAGTCATAAGATGACCCACAGCCGAGTCAGAATCAAGGTCCATGGCAGAACTTATGGAGATAGAGCCAGGAGCCTGACTGCCTGAGGTGGAGACGTGACCAGAGGAGCAGTGGAGTAGAGTAGGTGTAGACGCAGGGTGATGCTAAAGGCCTGGAGGGCAAAGGTGGAGCCACAGGTAGCTGGAGATATGGGCTTGGCGGACCAGGGTGGAGACGGAGAATGGAGAGAAGGAGTTTTGCGGAGCCAATGGGTAGAGGATAGAGACACAACTGATGACTCTGAAGTCAGAGGCGAAGCCAGAGGGATGAGGGAGCCCTTGCGGAGCCAGAGGGATGAGGGAGCCCTGGTGGAGCCTGAGGGATGGCAGACCAGAGAGATCAGGCAGACCATGGGAGAGATCATTTGTGATGCAAGAGACTAGGATCTGGGCAACAAAGACTTCAGACTAGGCATAACCAGCGGCTACGAAGACTACTTGGGACTGGGCTTAAAACAGTGATGGTGAAGACGACTTGGAATTGGGCTAAACCAGCAGAGATTAGGACGACTTAGAACTGAGCTCAAACCAGTGATGACAAAGTGTTACAACCCTTCCTGGGATGCAAGGGATGCAACATAAAGGACACAAAAACAGAAGTCTGCCAATCAAAATAAAGTTTATTTAATATACAAAGAAAAAGGGGACTGTAAAAGCAAAAACACTGAAGTGTTAGCTGCAAGACGAGAGAGAGAGAGAGAGAGAGAGAGAGAGAGAGAGCATGTGTCTTAGATTTAAAGTAGCTCCCTTCAGGTGACACCAATTAACCCGTTGATTGCAGGTGAGCTACCAGGGAAACTGCAATAAAACACAGATTAGAACATTCCCAAATAACACAAAGACAACTTGGAAATGGGAGAGTCAGAGATGAGGATGACTCGGGACTGGACTGAACCAGCAGAGAGAGGATGACTTGGGACTGGCCTGAACCAGCAGAGATGAGGATGACTTGGGACTGTACTGAACCAGCAGAGACGAGGATGACTTGGGACTGGACTGAACCAGCAGAGATGAGGATGACTTGGGACTGTACTGAACCAGCAGAGACGAGGATGACTTGGGACTGGACTGAACCAGCAGAGATGAGGATGACTTGGGACTGGACTGAAGCAGCAGAGACGAGGATGACTTGGGACTGGACTGAACCAGCAGAGACGAGGATGACTTGGGACTGGACTGAACCAGCAGAGACGAGGATGACTTGGGACTGGACTGAACCAGCAGAGATGAGGATGACTTAGGACTGGACTGAACCAGCAGAGATGAGGATGACTTAGGACTGGACTGAACCAGCAGAGACGAGGATGACTTGGGACTGGACTGAACCAGCAGAGATGAGGATGACTTAGGACTGGACTGAACCAGCAGAGACGAGGATGACTTGGGACTGGACTGAACCAGCAGAGATGAGGATGACTTGGGACTGGACTGAACCAGCAGAGATGAGGATGACTTAGGACTGGACTGAACCAGCAGAGACGAGGATGACTTGGGACTGGACTGAACCAGCAGAGATGAGGATGACTTAGGACTGGACTGAACCAGCAGAGACGAGGATGACTTGGGACTGGACTGAACCAGCAGAGATGAGGATGACTTGGGACTGGACTGAACCAGCAGAGACGAGGGTGACTTGGGACTGGACTGAACCAGCAGAGATGAGGATGACTTGGGACTGTACTGAACCAGCAGAGACGAGGATGACTTGGGACTGGACTGAACCAGCAGAGATGAGGATGACTTGGGACTGGACTGAACCAGCAGAGACGAGGATGACTTGGGACTGGACTGAACCAGCAGAGACGAGGGTGACTTGGGACTGGACTGAACCAGCAGAGATGAGGATGACTTAGGACTGGACTGAACCAGCAGAGATGAGGATGACTTGGGACTGGACTGAACCAGCAGAGACGAGGATGACTTGGGACTGGACTGAACCAGCAGAGATGAGGATGACTTAGGACTGGACTGAACCACCAGAGATGAGGATGATTTAGGACTGGACTGAACCACCAGAGATGAGGATGATTTAGGACTGGACTGAACCAGCAGAGACGAGGATGACTTTGGACTGGACTGAACCACCAGAGATGAGGATGACTTGGGACTGGACTGAACCAGCAGAGACGAGGATGACTTGGGACTGGACTGAAGCAGCAGAGATGAGGATGACTTGGGACTGGACTGAACCAGCAGAGATGAGGATGACTTGGGACTGGACTGAACCACCAGAGATGAGGATGACTTGGGACTGGACTGAACCAGCAGAGACGAGGATGACTTGGGACTGGACTGAAGCAGCAGAGATGAGGATGACTTGGGACTGGACTGAACCACCAGAGATGAGGATGACTTGGG
>JAULUF010000032.1:3695000-3705000 GCA_031834385.1 Semotilus atromaculatus | reverse complement strand
AGAGCTCCTGAGAAAGGAGCTGTAAAAATAGATTGAAATGGTTTTTGGTAGTTTTACCGCAAATATATATACTTAAGGACATCAAAACCTAAAATAAAACTTCAGAAAGTTGTACAATATGGGACCTTTAATTCCATTAAAAATGTCTTATAGACCTTTTAAAAAACCTGTTAATTCAAAATATTTTTTTCCAGCTTGCTGTGTCACTCTTGACAGTGTTCGTTAAGTAGCAATGATTTATTATGATAGTTTTTGTTAACATATTGCATTTTTATTTGATATTTCCTGTTTTCATTTTAATTAAGGTTTAGTAATCCTGTTGTGTGTTTTTGTCATTTTTTTATTCGTTTTTTTTTTTTTTTTCAATATGTCTTTTGTAGTTAGGGATACGTTTTTTGGGGGCTTTCATTTATTTAGTTTTAGTACTTCAACCATCTAAACTAAAATGAGAAACGTTGCCTATTTTTCCAGTCTGTTCCTCACACAATGTATGGAATGACTTACAGTTCAGCATTCTGCCATATTGACTAACTGTTATGATACTATTACAACTGGCAGTAAAAATCACCACTATATTGTATGAAAAAGCATGGCTTGGATAAAATGTGTTTCATTGAAGAAAGACAAACATGAATGAGTGTGAATAAATGAACTTCAGTGGACAGCAATGACGATGAAGTCAAAAGCAGGTTCACGAAAGTGTGATTTGTCTGTTGTTGGATGAAGGTCCCTCAAGCAGCTTTTGTTGAGGAGCGTCACTGATAGCAGATATCGCTGATCAATAAAAGTGTTCGCTGCTCTTCCTCCTCAGGCCATCATCATGTGTGAATCTGAGTACATGCATGCGTCTGGAGGAGGTACTGTGGGCAGCCTCGGACCCCTTTATCAATCAGGATTTTTAATTATACACATCCCAGCTGACAGCTAGATTAGAAAGCAATCGACGTTATCGGCCACCAAATCTAATTACTGTTTATTGACAGATAAGAACGCGCTCTTTTCACTTTCCCAAATGAGATAAACTTCCTTTTAGCCGCTTCTGGTGTGAAGAGGGTCCGACGCACTTACTGTCCATGAAAGACTTTCTAATGACCTGCGTGTTATTATGGGATTAACAGTTTGGGTGTTTGGTGTCATTAACACAGACTCAGAACTAGTGGTTGACCCATGAGGGTTTTCATTGGCCGAAACTAGACATCAGCACTGTTTAATTACAGCCAATGAGGCATGTCTGGTTCACTATCTGTGTGGGGACTCTCCAGGCGTAATGATTTGTATACTGTACAACTGTATATTCTCTCCACTTACACTAAACCTACCCATCACACACACACACACGCACACACACACACACACACACATGTTGGTGCAACAGCATTATGAGGACTCTCCATAGGCGTAATGGTTTTTATACTGTACAAACTATATATTCTGTCCCCTTACACTGCCCCTGTCCCTAAACCTACCCATCACAGGAGACATGCTGCATTTCAACATTTTTAATAAAACATTGTTTTTTATGTTTTTTAAGCCATTTGATTTATGAGGACTTTTGAAGTGTCCTCATAAACCACCCATAAGTTGTAATACCAGTGTAATACGCATGTCATTATACAAATTTGAGTCCTCATAAATCACATAAACCAACCCACACACACACACACACACACACACACACACACACAAACAAAGGCAAAACTTTTATGTACGCTATAATGTTCAAAGTTTTGCTGTTGGTGAGATTTGTAAATGTTTGTGAAAGAAGGCTGCTTTTATTTGATTAAAAATACAGTAAAAACAAGAATATTGTGAAATATTATTCCAACGTAAATCAGCTGTTTTTTATGTGAATATATAGTGAAGTGGAATTTATTCCTGTGATCAAAGCTGTATTTTCATCAGAAATCAGGATAATATGATGATTTGATGATCAAGAAACATTTATGATTATTATCAATGTTGAAAACAGTTGTTCTGCTGCTTCAAATTTTTGTGGAACCTGTCATACGTTATATTTTTCAGGATTCTTTGATGAATAGAAAGTTCAAAAGAACAGATTTTATTTGAAATATAATCTTTTGTAACATCATAAATGTCTTTACTGTCACTTTTCATCGTCCTTTCAGGAAGTTAATGTACATGTTAATTTTTTTATCACAATATCAGCATTAAGCAGCTTGTCGTGTCATGACCTTGAGCGTAAGTCTGTACGTGTAAATTACACAGTCAACCCTGTTACATTTCTGTATCAAAGTTAAAATGTATTCATTCATTCAACCTGCGATGGCAAACTGGGGTTTTCAACACATAAACACATTAATCGCCCAGTAAGATGTTACGTATATAGTTGAATGGCCTTTTGAGCATTAAATGATAATCGGCCTGACTTGAGTAGAGCAGCTGGTCTATATTATTGAGTTGATTTTATGTATGAAGTGACACTCTTCTCTCCATCATTGCCACATTAGACACTTTACTGTTTAAAAAAAGCTGTGAAAGAGCCTCAGGTAAAGCCGGCCTAAATGATTGGATTATTGTCCTTCCATTTGGCGGCGAGATAATGACTGAATGATAAACATTGCAGTGTATGGATTTTCTGTCAGGTCCCATGAAGTAGACATCCTCATTTCTTGAGTATCCCACCCCCCATTCCTCCTCACACACACACACACACACACACACACACACACGCTCCAAAACACAACCAGAGAGAGAGAGAGTCCATTCAGAGATTCAAAAAGCACTTACGGCCTCCTGTCCATTTTTGTTAAGTGAGTAAATCTGAAACCGGACCACGGCACGGGTCTTCCAAATGAAATTTGGTGGGATGGGACAGAACGGACAGAAAAACACAGTCTTATTTGGTTTAGCGATGGAAAGAAAAATGTTTGGGTTTTGAATTATGCAACGTTCAGAGGGACAGAAGTTTAGATTAATGCTTGATTCGAGGACATATTTCACTGAGTCTCGACTGTCTGCTGCCCTGAACGTGAGTGACTTTAACTGGGTTTGCCATGATGGCGTAATTCACTTACAACTGCGGGGAGAAATGAGTAGATATCAGGAGTTTGAAGAACAACACACACGGACACACACGGACACACACGACCCCGGGAAGCCTCCTGATGCTTACACTGTATTGGATCAACATAATGAAGGTTTATGGGAAAAGCAGATTTATTAACTACAGTGTTTTCATATCTTCTGTGGTTCTGAACGCATCCTTGGATTGTGCAATCAAATGTTTGACATCAAACACAAATGCAGGCTTATGTTGTAAATATATTTACACTGTAAAGAAGTATTTTCATGATGTCTTATCACAATGTTTTTTCTTTTGTCAAATTGATTTAGATAATTAATGTGGTTCAGATAACATAATATTTTGAGTTTCTGTTGATTAAAAAAATCTCCTTTTTATCTTAACTCAATTTTTTATTTCAATGAACTCAAAATTCATTTTCTTAACTCAATTTTTAATTTCAGTGAACTCAAAATTCATTTTCTTAACTCAATTTTTATTTCAGTGAACTACATTTTTTAGACAGCCAGGTAACTTGCGTTTTTTAAGTTAAGGAACAATAATTATTTACAGTGTAGTCTACATATGTCTAGCACGTGAAACAGTACATACTAACAACAGACAATGGAAAGGTATTTTCTTAATATAATATTAAAACAATTAAAATAAAAAGCTTGATTTACTTTTCAATGGTTTTCACTCAGAAATTGCAAGTAAATTTCACAAATATAATTACAAAGAAACGGCAAGTAATGCATTTAATTAAATGTGAAATTTAATTTGACTAAAACATTTTAAATTAAACTTGAATTAAATCTGAAAGTAAAAAGACGGAAAAAGTATTTTCTGTTAATATGTCTTCTGGAAAAATGCTGTTTGCTTATGCAATGTTGCAAGTTATATTTGCTTCTTATCCGATGGGTTTTTATTTATTTATTTTTGTCACTAAAGCAAGTTGACTTGACAACTTCTCAGTAAGGTTTTCTGAGTGCTCTCAGCCACTAATTACAATGTTTGCTTTAAAAAAAACACCATTAACTTGTGGAGTCATTAGTTTACTCATTATAACATATGCTGTCTCTCGTCCATAACTTCACAGTTTAAATGTAACATTTGCAGATGGAAAGCTAATTTATTTAGCATTTATATGTAGTCTGTGTTCTTTGAATGACGATGCAAGGCTAGAACACACAGATTTCCTGAAGTGCTGGTCTTGTGTGAGTGATTCGTGGTTGTGTGTGTGCGTGTGTGTGTGTGTGTGTGTGTGTGAGTTGTGGTGAAACAGCACTCCCTCTAGTGGAGTCTAGAGGAATCAGACTCATTCACAGTTTCAGACTCACGATCAGATTTCATTCTTTAAACAGGATTTATGAATAAACTACATCTCTCATATCTCTGAACAAGCTCTGCTTGCATGCTTGCTTATCTCTCTTGTTCTCAATATATGAAAAACAAACTCTAAACAATAGCTTTAACAGCGTTTTTAGAGAGCATTTTTAAAATTTCAATAAAGAAGCTGCACATTCACCTCAATGTCTTAAACTATCTGATGGCTTACAGAGGTCAAGGCCGCCATTTTAGGCCTTTAAAACTACTGGTCGTGACATTAACCCAGTGATTATTACAGACGTCAGTGGGAGCTCAGCTCAGTCCAGACGCTCTGACGTTCTTCTGATTTATTCATCAGTGAAATCCACCCGATCAACACCACTAACTAGTGCTCTAGTGCACACACTCCTGCCTCTCATGGCACACTGTCAGAATGGGTGGCTGATGGACAGCTCAGGGGTCAAGGGTTTTTAATATAATGCAAAAGTCATTGAAATAAGTCCATGCTTCTCGTAGAATATCCATGAATTGGGTTTTACAAATATTTGGGGAACATTCTGTGTTTGCTAGGTAGATTATGATTGTTGTGCTTGTGTAGAATAAAATTGTCCTGCGAGCCAGTCTGTCCGTATGCTAATATAATTGCTTGTAAGTGTCTCATGCCCCAGCAACCCCAAAAAGGGTTTGAACAAAAAAAATTTTTTTAGTATTATTTCACATTTACATAAGTACAAACATTATTATGAAACAGTTTCAAGACTTTAAAGTCGTCATGAAACGGAAGTTGCGATCCTCTTTTCTTCCCTATCGCGGTGAAACGCGTCTCGAACAAGAACAAATGTGGGCGGGGCTTGATTGTGTCTGTGGGAATGGAATTGATTGGATGGTTGTGGTTTGCTATTGGCTGATCTCATATGAGTGACAGGTTATGAGTGACTCGTCATCAGAGAAGAGAAGAGATGCTGCAAGATGCAGTTAATCTGATTCAAGATTTAATCATTTATAATAAATACTGATATTCCAATAAAATGGTTAATTTCTTATTTCATATAGGGCGTTGAGAATTTGACGTTAGTTTGGCTAACATAATTTGATCGCGCTAGACGAACAGCCCAGAAGATTACATACATATATTATGTGTCTGTTTAAAGTTGTAATGTTTTGCAGAAGTCGCGGGTTCAGTGGGAGGAGCTCGTCATATATGAGGGTCGCGTGCGTCGCGTGGCTCCTGTAAACGCGCGCGCTCAGTCGGAGATGGACACGCGCCTGAGGATGAGCTCCGTGTGTGTGTGTGTGCAGGTACACTCAAAATCTCCCGTCTTCTCCTCTTTTCTGGAACATTTACATCCTCAAATATCTTCTCTTTCTGCTTTCTCTTCAACTATCTGTTTAACGGGAACTTTCCATTCACACACTCCGCTGTGTTTCACTCTTTTATTAAAGCTTGATCATGTTGCTTTTGCTTAATCAGTCAAGTATTACTGTAGCCTATTGCGTTGTTTCGTTTGTTTAATCATGTTTACAACACAACTGTGTGGAATATCACCAAATCCACGTCATTTGATCGCGTGAAGCGCATAATCAACACATCACAGCTCGATCGGTGTTTTTCTCTCTCTCTCTTTCGTAAGTTTTTGTGCGAGCGTTTTACTTTGCAAAACTGTCTTCTTAATTGAGATTAATCAGAGAAACCTTCATTTAGATACATTTTGAATGTTATTCATAAATATAATAAAGTTAAATAAAAAAATGCGTGTTAAAAATGCGTGTTATATAGGCTAGTGTTATTTTGTAATCATTAATTATCGTTATAGGCTATATAAATTAATATAAGTCTAGATAGCTGGATCAACGTGTAGCTACAATCAGACAGATTCAAAAATATATAATTTAAAAAATCTCGTAATAAAGAGTATATCTTATTTAATAACGCTACTGGTTTATAATGCAGTAAAAGAGCTGAAATAAGCAATACAGTACATTCAGAAACAACACACTCACATGATGAGCTTTACTGCATTTTCTCTTTTTATTATGTTGAGTTCAAAACTAATCTGAGAATGGGAATAATAACTACAAAGTGTAACTAATGCTTGGGATCTATACATAAAGTCATTGATAATAAATTAAACACAACTCATTGCAATGCTCTAAATATGAATCAGCTTGTACTTGGGCATCATCAAACTCTTTCTTCGCAATATAGCCATAATTATTTTTTTTCACGAGCAGCTTCTTTTCTCAGAGCAGAGGCATATGAGGTGTGTGTAGAGCTAAATTAAATCTAGAGATATCTCGTCATTTAACACAAGCACAGTATCAGCGTTTGATATCAAATCCTCTGTAACATAAGACCAGACCTTAATAAGCATTCCAGAGGGATTCTACGCAAATCATATGGATTAGGTTCGTGGATGAATGACCTTTAATTCCATGTTTTTCAATTAAATTACTGTATGTTCTTGAATCCCGGAGATATCAATCATCTGCTCCATATCAATGATACAGTTAAAAAAAAGCACATGCAGATTCGCCCATGTCAGAGTTTTATATCTTGTTGATGGCTTATTTATAAGCATGTGCACTTTTATATTAAACAACTTGTCAAAGAAATTATGATATTTATTATAGTTACAAAGATTTTTCAGTTACAGTATTCAGATGGGACGACGTCCACATGTATTGTTGTTTTAAACTCATTTAGTCTGTGTTTATGATGAATGCGTGGAGTTTTCTCGCAGTGAGACGTGAGTGATGATCAATAGGGATTGTGTGATGTTTTATATTGATTATGGAAACGTGAGCAGGGCGGGGTTCCCATCGCGCGTCCAGGAGCTTCTGTGCCATCATATGTCCAGCCATAAACATCTGAATGATGTACATTCATCAACGTGATTTATTTTGCACTGCATGCCTGTTACCCAGCATGCCTCAGCCTGTGTGTGTGTTTCAGCTGTTCAACCCTGCGTGTGGTTCTGTTACGGCTCTCTTCTGATTCTCCTCGTTGCACGCTTATAAAGCGCGAGTGCCTGTGAAACGGCTTCTGCATTCTCTGCATTCTTCAAGCCTTGATCGACTCGGACACTTCCAGAGCCCTTCTGCGTTTGGGTGTCCGCTCTCGGACTTATACGGCTGAGGAACGTTCGACACTTGCTCTCAGATATTTTAATGAACCAAGTAGAATTTCATCAAACTTCGAGAATAATCTTCAGTGTCTGCATGTCAGAAATGTTTTTTAATATTTCACGACACTAGATGAAAGCGATCATTTAAACCAAACACTAATATTTGTAATTTACTTTCAGTTAACATATAATTTAATATTATATCAAATAATAAAACAAATGCATTTTTTTGTGCAAGTTTTGCCACAATAGCATCTAAATGCACTTACATGTTAATAGTTAATTAACACATGCTTTTGCATAACATTTTACAGCTAACACAATAAGTGGATGAGCACAGATTTTTCAAACTCTCATTGCACATAGGAATCTTGTTCTTATGTGTAAAATAAACAAAACAAGTGTCCTCATTACACGTAGTTACTGTATAATAACATGCAACTAACCTTAAACCAAACCCCAATCCTAACCCTATCAAGTGCATGCATTTAATTATTATTAAACAGACTAAATTCATAAATTCATAATTACACTGTAACAATGACACCTTAAAATAAAGGGTTACACTTTATTTTAAGGTTTCTGTCTTACACTTATTATACATTTTAAGTGCTGATTAAAATTAAGAAACTACATGTAGGATTAGGATTAGGGTTTGAGTCAGCTGCATAATTAGGCACAGTTTATAGTTATTACTCTAGTAACTACACGTGACAATGACACTGTAAAATAAAGTGTTACCAAATAAAGTGTAACCCAAAATAATAACATAGGATAATCATAAAAAAGGTTTTCCTCCTCACATTAAAATAATAAGTTGTTTTTGCGCAGTATTTGCCTGTGTGTGTGTGCTTGTGCATTTATCTGTGGGAGTATTTATTTGTTAATAATTATTTATGTAATTAATTATTAGTGCATGTATTTAATTATTATTACACAGTAAAATAATAACTTAAATGCATAATTACACTGTAATGCAGGAACATTAAAATTTTAACCCAAAAAAGTAATGTATAATAAGACTTGTCCTCGTCATATAGGAAATAATCATTTGTTTTTGTGCTGTTGTATTTGCTTGAGTCTGTGTGTGTGTGTGTGTGTGTGTGTGTGTGTGATCATCTGTGGGAGTATTTCAGCACACAGCCCCTCCCCCTGTTCTCTCCCCCTCCACCGTGGCCCCGCCCCCTCTGCGTGTTTAAGCCCCGCCCCTCCGCGTGTTAAGCCCCGCCCCTCCGAGGCATCAGCCAACAGCAGCTGTTCCATATTCATCAAGCTCTTCAGTCTTAAAGAGACCGACACTGAGCGTGCACACACTCATTCTGCCTCACACACACTCACCAAAGCGCTCGCTCTCTCGCTCTCTCTCCACGCTTCACCCTTATCTGATCAGACCCCCTCCCCCCCACACACACTCACACACACTCACACACACACACACACACATGCGTACCTGAGTCGGTGGGCTGCGCTGCTGGAGGGTCTCTCCACCTCAACTTTCCCGAAGGTGTCCGCTGGTGTTTACGGGGAGAGCGAGTGTCCGGTGTATCCGCTTCTCTTCTTCTCTTCCTCCTGGAATGATAACACTGGGCTGATGGACATTTCCGAACTTTGCATCCCTGATCCTCTCAGCTATCATAACCAGTAGGTGCATCTTCTCTCTCTCTCGTGCACTAACTCCTGTGTTTGCTTCTCAAACTCTCCGATAGTACAGTCCTCCTGAACTTTACGCTGTCTGTCAGTGTGTGTGTGTGTCAGAGGGATGCCGAGCGTTTTCTGCCTCACGCATGTTTGCTCATTCACACACTTCTCGGTTTGCTTAGATTGTTTGTTTCTTGCAGTGGGACGCTCTTCTAATGCCTTGATTTGTGTGATTTTGAACACAAGTGTCACGGCTGTGACGCACAGATGTTTGTTTATTAGATGGAGTGAGTGAAAGAGGAGAGTGGTGATACGGGTGTGTGTGTCCCAGAGGACTCCTGCTGTCCCGGGATATACACACTTACAGGAGTCGGCCGGCGGCTTATTATTATTTTTCCCTGAAGTTGCTTTGCCTTTTCATTGTCTTTTTTTTTTTTCAACACGTTTTCTTCAAATTGTTCCGAGCCACGTCTTAAATTGGCACATAAACATTGCGTACAGTATGTCGTATTTACATAGGGTTTTTGAAACGGTAAACTCAGTCTCAGGTTGTGTTTGGGTTGTCATAAAAAAAATCAACATTGAGCGTAATGTGCACTAACTCCACAGATGGATTTTTTGGATATGGATTTGTTCGTTTACTCTTCAGTAACATGTAATGTCACATCAGCAGCTCTCTCACAGAAAGAAATGGGTCGAATTCAAACTGTGTGTGTGTGTGTGTGTGTGTGTGTGTGTGTGTGTTTGGGGTAAAATAGGCTAGATTACACTCAAGTCAAGTCTCTTAAACACACATATTTTAAGCTGCTTTGTAGTTTTACACTAAGACGGATTACAGAGGTTGAGTAGAGCTCAGATTCCTCCACGCATGCATGTCTACTATCAC
>JAULUF010000032.1:3675000-3690000 GCA_031834385.1 Semotilus atromaculatus | reverse complement strand
ATCCAAGTGTCAATTCAAGGAAGAATATTCAATGATGTTCACATACAGTATTTACAAGCAGCAAACAAGAGTGTAAAGACTAAATAGATGCACAAGTGTTTTAGAGCAGCGCTTTTTTAAATGGTTTTGGTTTTACACTAGAAAACAAGTGGGTAACACTTTATTTCGATAGTCCACTTTAGACATTCTACTAACTATAAGTAACTTTTCAACTACATGTCAACTAACTGTCATTAGAGTATTAGTAGACTGTCATCTTAATATCTGCTAACACTTTATTTTGTTGGTCCCCCAACAGACATTCAACTGACTATAAGTAACTTGGCGACTACAAGTCAACTTATTCTCCTAACCCGAACCCTAACACATAACCATAACCTACCAGTCTACTGACAGTCTACTACAGTCTACTAATACTCTAATGAGAGTTAGTTGACATGTAGCTGAAAAGTTACTTATAATTAGTAGAACGTCTAAAGTGACTATCGAAATAAAGTGTAACCAACAAGTGCGGTTACACTTTATTTTACAGTACATGTACTTACAGTGTAGTTGCTTAAGAAAGTACTGGGTAATATAAGGTAACTACAGGGGTTTAGGGTTAGTAGTTATTACCCACTTATTGTAATTATTGTTAACATTATATGAGGACCAGACCAGGACTGTAAAATAAAGTGCGGTTGTGTGTTTCTACTTAGCCTGTCCATATCGACGTGTGTCTAATATTTTAGCGTGTCAAAACACAGTTCAGTTTACTTCCACACACAACATTTAACATCAAATCCAAAGATATGAAAAGTTGATAGATCATTTATTTTTCTATTCCAACTATACATAGATTCATGCGTCTACTCTTCTCTGGAGGCCCAAACCTACAGAAATGTAATTCTATTTAATTTAAATATATAAATACATACATATGGATAAATTACTTAATAATAATTTTACTTAATAACTAATACTTTTTCCTGCATTTAATCCTTTTTTTATTATATTTATATTATATTTATTATATTTTTATTTAATGTATTATTATTATTATTATTATTATTATTATTATTTAAATTACTTTCTGTATTTATTATTATTTTTATTATTATTATTTAAATAAATAAATATAAAAAATGAAATAATAAATAAATAAATATCAATTTAAATAAATAAAATAATAATAATAAGTGATAATAATAAAAATAATGATGGATAAAAGTAATACAATAATACATTCAGGAGCACATTTATATAAACATGAATTATACTTGTTTTATCAAGTAATTTATTCCTTTATACACACACACACACACATATGTGTATATATATATATATATTATTTTTATTAATTTTTTTTTTTTGGTGCAGGTTTGTGCCTCCATTCTCTGTTGACTGGTGTGTGTTTGAGTTCAGTGTGAGTATGTTTAGCTTGTGTATCGAGATACAGCGCTCAGCGCTGGTGTGTGTGTTTGAGTGTGAGTATGTTCAGCTTGTGTATCGAGATACAGCGCTCAGCGCTGGTGTGTGTGTTTGAGTGTATGTTCAGCTTGTGTATCGAGATACAGCGCTGGTGTGTGTGTATACAGTGCTGGTGTGTGTGTATAGAGATACAGCGCTGGTGTGTGTGTATACAGCGCTGGTGTGTGTGTCTCGTGTGTTCATCAGGCGGATCTGCTGTTGTTGAAGGGGAGCTCAGACTCGCAGAACGCCAGAGCTCGTCACACGCCGGTCTGTCCACGCTCACACACACTCACACACACTCGTGATGCGGCAGTAAAGCTGGCTTTCCTTGATAATCTGATCATCTGGTGTCAGTGTATGTGTTCATCACACAAGATCTGCACTGAGTTTCCTGGAATGTATAAGTATGTTGCATGTACAGTATGTACAGTAAGCGCGCTGGACGTTGTATTTAAACTATAATATTTTATATCTGTCATACTCATGTTTAAGGTGCTCATTCTGTTTGATTTGGTGCGCAGATATTACAGTGAAGTACAGGAGTTCTGGTTTACAGAGTGATATGAATAAGCTGACATGGGTCACACTTTATATTAGGTGTCTTTACTATTATGTACTTGCATAAAAAAATATTTGGTAACACTTTATTTTACAGTGTCCTCCTTGTTACATGTGTTACATGTATGATAGTAATAACAATAAATTATGCATAATTACATGCAACTAACCCTAACCCTGTAGTACTGTAGTTGCCAAACACACTTGTTTTAAATACTTCCACACATGCTAGCATGATGAAATGTACAGTGTTTATTTACTAGTTGCCATAACTAGTATATTACTAGCCATAACAACACTATATGGAGAAGAAATTGCACCAAAATCCAGAAATCTTTGGAAGATATCACTGAACATCTATTTAACCATAGCACAAGTACATTTCTTACTTATGTTAATTTTTCATCTCTATTTTTGGTGTTTATTTTAAATTAGACAAATCTGATATTGTTTTAATCTCCACTATGTTATTTAACATTTGATATGATTGTTTAATGCTTCGCTAACTAGTAGAAGACACTAGAGTTTAAATCCAAAAAATTTGTCACGCTGCGTTACAATGAGCCCTTAGTAGAACTATGATATTCTATTCTATACTTTTATGAATTCTATTGAGAAAACATGAGAAAATGGTGAATAAAAACTGAGAGTCAATGTTCCGAAATTATTAATTTTTATCATGTTTTGAACTATGTTGTATAGCTGTGTTTCCTGTTGTGTTTGTTGGCAAACTCAAAAATTATTTTATTTTTAATTATAAAAAAAATGGAAAAAAATTATAATTGTATTTCATTGAGAAAATATTTTAGTTTGTCTTGTATATTAGCATTTTAATCTGTCATATGGTCATATGGTTACAATGTGCCACACATATGGGGCATGTTGTCACGTTTCACTTTCATTCTTTCAAATAAATCAAGAAAAAAGTATACACTGTATTAATAAAACAAAACCACATAATTGTACTAGACATGTGAAATTAATTTGGGAAAAAATAAATACTCTGAACCCTACGAGATTTACACAAACTAAGAAAGTCATAAAGCGTTAGTTTGTGCCTCACTCTCCTCTATTACTCAGTATTTAAATATATAAAATAAAGTGTAACAAAATATTGTACTACTTATTGTGTTGATGTTGTACTGTAAATCACTCGTGCTGCTATTGAGGTGGAGGAGTTCTATTGGCAGGTTTAAGGGAAAAACAGTAATTATAATTACAGAAATTAATTATATATTTTAAAATACTAGTACAATGCAAAAACATGTATATGTACAATAAGTGCACTGAATCAAATGATTCATTTAAATGCTGGTAAATAGTAAAGACATAATGTAAAGTGGGTATAATAACTGAAATTAAATAACCCCTTAAATAACTTTAAACTGCAAATAACTTGAAATATTTCATATTTTGTTTACTTTTGTCATTTTTACAGTATAATTATACATTTAAGTACTGATTAATATCATTTAAAACATGTACTTACGATAGGGTTAGGGTTAGGTTGAGGGTTAGTTGCATGTAATTTTGCATAATTTACTGTTATTACTACGTGAAGCATAACTAACAACTGTAAAATAGTGTTACTGATATTTCCGGAGTGTGTGGAGTGTGTGACTGGAGTGTGTTTCGGCATGTATGGAGTGTGTGACTGGAGTGTGTTTCGGCATGTATGGAGTGTGTGACTGGAGTGTGTTTCGGCATGTATGGAGTGTGTGACTGAAGTGTGTTTCGGCATGTATGGAGTGTGTGACTGAAGTGTGTTTCGGCATGTATGGAGTGTGTGACTGAAGTGTGTTTCGGCATGTGTGGAGTGTGTGACTGGAGTGTGTTTCGGCATGTATGGAGTGTGTGACTGAAGTGTGTTTCGGCATGTATGGAGTGTGTGACTGAAGTGTGTTTCGGCATGTATGGAGTGTGTGACTGGAGTGTGTTTCGGCATGTGTGGAGTGTGTGACTGGAGTGTGTTTCGGCATGTGTGGAGTGTGTGACTGGAGTGTGTTTCGGCATGTATGGAGTGTGTGACTGGAGTGTGTTTCGGCATGTATGGAGTGTGTGACTGGAGTGTGTTTCGGCATGTATGGAGTGTGTGACTGAAGTGTGTTTCGGCATGTATGGAGTGTGTGACTGGAGTGTTTTTTGGCATGTATGGAGTGTGTGACTGGAGTGTGTTTCGGCATGTATGGAGTGTGTGACTGAAGTGTGTTTCGGCATGTATGGAGTGTGTGACTGGAGTGTGTTTCGGCATGTGTGGAGTGTGTGACTGGAGTGTGTTTCGGCATGTATGGAGTGTGTGACTGGAGTGTGTTTCGGCATGTATGGAGTGTGTGACTGGAGTGTGTTTCGGCATGTATGGAGTGTGTGACTGAAGTGTGTTTCGGCATGTATGGAGTGTGTGACTGGAGTGTTTTTTGGCATGTATGGAGTGTGTGACTGGAGTGTGTTTCGGCATGTATGGAGTGTGTGACTGGAGTGTGTTTCGGCATGTATGGAGTGTGTGACTGGAGTGTTTTTTGGCATGTATGGAGTGTGTGACTGGAGTGTGTTTCGGCATGTATGGAGTGTGTGACTGGAGTGTGTTTCGGCATGTATGGAGTGTGTGACTGGAGTGTTTTTTGGCATGTATGGAGTGTGTGACTGGAGTGTGTTTCGGCATGTATGGAGTGTGTGACTGGAGTGTGTTTCGGCATGTATGGAGTGTGTGACTGGAGTGTGTTTCGGCATGTATGGAGTGTGTGACTGGAGTGTGTTTCGGCATGTGGGTGGTTGACGTGACGCTCCATTTTTGTGTTCATAGTGACAAATATAAATAAAAATGTATAATATTTCATTAAAATAACTGTTTTTATATACAGTTTAATCTTCCAGAACTAATACATCTGTAATTAATGAGCATTATAATTCAAATATGTAAATATTTTGTTTTGAACATGACATTTGTCCACTGGCGTGACTGTCCGGGGTAGCGTTCCTTATCTTAAAACTACTTTAATTAAATGAAAAATAAGTCTAAATACATTAAAATACTTGAATAGATATTATAGTAGTGTTAACTTAATGAAACTAAAGGTTATAAGTCTTAAGGTCCCCATTTAGGATAATTATGACACATTACATTTTGTCCGCAAAACTGGTGTCCACCTGGTGTGACGCCATTCTGTAGATATAAAACGGTCATTAATTTGAGCACCCTATTACAGTGAGGGGTCCTTCTTCATCCAGGAGGTACAGTAGACCTCACTGGATCACATAAACTGCACACAAGGTGAGGTCTGTCTCAAATATTTTGATAATATTGCTATTTCTGTGCACTGCTGGAAAAGGGTTCCTTTATGCAGTCCTTTGGTGTGACGTAATTTAAGTATTGATCTGAAAATTGTCATCAATTTATATTGATTGACTATTGAAAATAATGTAAACCTTAACACTGTTAGTCAGGATCGAAGACTGTCTCTCATATAGCTAGGCCACAAACTGGCCTTGATCTTGAAAACGTCCACTGGTGTGACAGCAATGTCCTATAGTGCGACATGAAATCGGCGTCACACTGGTGGAAATGGCTGTCACACCAGTGGATGTAGGATCTATAAAGGGGTACAAAACCATCACTCTCTCCCTCCTAACCTCCCCCAACCTCCCTCTATCTCACCCCCAACCCATACTCAAATAAGCTCAGAGACATTTACAATGTTTTTTTTTTTATGAATTTATATTGTCTGTATACAGCTAGTTCAAAACGCAGCAGCTCGAGTTCTTACCAGAACCAGGAAGTATGACCATATCAACCCGGTTCTGTCAACACTGCATTGGCTGCCTATTAAACATACTATAAATTTTTAAAATACATTTTAAAATATTGTTGATGATTACTTACAAAGCCCTAAATGGTTTAGCTCCGCAGTACTTGAGCGAGCTCTTAACGCATTAAGCCCAATTTATACTTCTGCGTCGAACTCACGCCGTAGCTACGCCGTAGGCTGTGTGTAGCGCACGTACCCTATGGCGTACCCTTTAAGGCCTCATTATGCTACTGCGTCAACTCCACGGCGTAGCTACGCCGTCACTCCTACTACGGCTGTTTTATGGTCTGCGTCAAATTGCGTTGCATCACGTTGAATCAGACCAATCACAGCCCTTGCAGTCTGCGTCGCCTCGATGCGTAGTTACAATCTTTTGGAGGTGCACGTCGAGCTACGGCAGAGGGGTTTGTGGCGACGCAGAGGAGTCTGCGGGGGTACGCCGTCGATTCGACGCAGAAGCATAAAACAGGCTTTACGTGCACCTCTCCAAAAATGTAACAACGCGTCAATTCTACGCGGACGCAAGCGCTGTGATTGGTCTGATAGAGCCCCTCCCTCGGGTTTCACATGCTCCCTCTGCAAGTGTAATTGCGCGTAAACGCGGACAACGACGCAGAAGTATAAATGAAAACCAACGCATAGTCTATAGCGTAGAGGTTCCGGCGTAGGTCCGACGCAAAAGTATAAATCAGCCTTTATAGTCCTTCACGTCTATTGCGATCTCAAAATTCCGGCCAGTTAATAATACCTAGAATATCAAAATCGACTGCTGGCGGTAGATGGATAAATAGAATAGATTCCTATTTAGCACCAAAACTCTGGAATAGTCTTCCTACCATTGTCCGGGAAGCAGACACAGTCTGTCAGTTCAAAGCTCGATTAAAGACACATCTCTTTGGCCTAGCATACACATAATACATTATAGACTTCTATAATTCAATGTTAGGCTGCATAGATTAGGTCAGCCGGAACTGGGAACACTTCCCTTAAATCCTGATGTACTCGTTACATCATAAGAAGAATGGCATCTATGCTAATATTAGTGTCTTTGTTGATCCCAATGTTATAACTGCCGGATCCAGGCCGTATCCAGATCTGACGAGGAGCTTCGCCTGGACCCGATGAGAATGCAGTGCTGAAGGGCCAACTAGCCTCTCCCTATGGAGGATCCCTTTAGTTCTCTATAGATTCAAACGCACACTATAACTATATAATCAATTCTTAATGTGCATGTGAACGCCATCAGCGTTTATCACAGGTTCCGTAGCTCGACATGCACCTCCAAAAAATTTTAACTACGCATCGAGGCGACGCAGACCGCAAGGGCTGTGATTGGTCAGATTCAACGTGATGCAACGCAATCTGACGCAGAACCATAAAACGGCCACGACGCCGTAGCTACGATGTGGAGTTAACGCAGAAGCATAATGAGGCCTTTAGCGGCCCCTAATTTAATAACAAATAATCATTTTGCCTGAAGTGAATCAATCAAAACTAACTTTAGCTGGAAATAACATTATTCAAGAACCGCTATAAAGCCAAAACAATCTCTGTTACCTTAATTATCTCTGTAAAGCTGCTTTGATACAATCTACATTGTTAAAAGCGCTATATAAATTAATATGACTTGACTTGACAAGCAAGGAAAGGACCAGGAAGTATAGCATACTTCTATAGTAGTATAGTATAGGACCAGAAATAGCCCTATGGCTATTTGATTAAAAAAAGTAATAAGCCAGGTCAATTTTGTTTACATGTTCATGTTATGTTGCTAAATGTTACGATGGCTCCCAAGTCTTTTTTATGGGATTGTTGGTTTCTTCTTTCTTCTTACTTTATTGTACAAAAAACATTTGAACTTGAACTTGAATTTTTAAATTCATTTGAACAAGAAATAATAAATGTGACTTTGTACAAAACAAGGGCGTACCGGTACTTTTTGTTGTCCAATGGTGTGACGGAATGTCCTGTGGTGTGACAAACTGAATTATAAGTGGAAAAGGCATTTTAATGCACAAATTAATGTAAAAAGTGTTGAATAGTATAATAATGATATCATCACTATGCACATATAAGGATGGAATGAAGATTCATTAGGTTTTATACTAATTATAATGAATATAATCCAGACGTTTGGGTAAAGTCCCTATGTGTACATCTTATAGTAGGATAATAACATGATTGTGAATTTTTATTGGTTACTTTTGATGTGGGAATATAGTTAGGACAAATTGATAAGGAGTGTGCATATTTGTCTTATCTGTCACACAATCTCTGAATTAAATATTAACATTAAAAATGTTGTCACACCGGTGGACACTATGTGGGACTACCACACAAAAAGAGTTAATAAAATGCTAAATAAATAAGGAATTAGAACAGGACACATTCAGTTTTAAGTTTTTCACATATTAAGCAATATAATTATATGTCATTTGACATACATTTTAGAAATATATATTTTTCCACTTTGGATTTGAGTTCACGTCAACCACCCACGTATGGAGTGTGTGACTGGAGTGTGTTTCGGCATGTATGGAGTGTGTGACTGAAGTGTGTTTCGGCATGTGTGGAGTGTGTGACTGGAGTGTGTTTCGGCACGTATGGAGTGTGTGACTGGAGTGTGTTTCGGCATGTATGGAGTGTGTGACTGGAGTGTGTTTCGGCATGTATGGAGTGTGTGACTGGAGTGTGTTTCGGCATGTATGGAGTGTGTGACTGGAGTGTGTTTCGGCATGTATGGAGTGTGTGACTGGAGTGTGTTTCGGCATGTATGGAGTGTGTGACTGGAGTGTGTTTCGGCGTGTATGGAGTGTGTGACTTTTATCAGAAATATGTGTAACGCTCTATTACAGTGAGTTTCTGGGTAACATGTTCTCTGTTCTCTTCTGAAACGCTTGAAACTGATTCAGTGTGTGTTTGTGCCGTCACTGGAAAATTATCTCAGAATCGTCAGCGAGGCAAGCAAAAAATAAAAATGCTCTACTTGCACATTATTATGCATTATACTATTGGTGCATATAAGTAAACATAATTAAAAAAACAGATTTTTAACTAGCTTTCATTTGCACTTCATTTTAAGTTGATGTTGTTACACTGTAATTACACACATAAAGTGCAAAGTAATATTAATTCACTACTTATAGTTACTATGGTTACAGTTATTCGCTTGTAATTATACATATTTTACTGTTATTACTACAGTAAGTTCATGTAACTGTCACCGTCAGATAAAGGCTTGCAGAGATTTCTACTGTATTTGACTAAATTGAACATTTTGAATGTATGATGTTTAATTCTCCTGTATTGTCCTGTAAGTTTAAGTCACATCTGAGCAAATACATTATATTGACATTGAAAATCATACAATAAGGTTTCATTAGGTAATGAACAGCACTACTGCAGTTATTAATCTTTGTTCATTTCAACATTTACTAATAAATTATTAAAATCAAAGGTTGTATTTGTTAACATTAGTTAATGCACTGTGAACTAACATGAACAAATAATTAACAGCTGGATTTATATTAACTAACATTAACAAATATTAATAAATACTGTAACATGTATTGCTCATTGTTATTTCATGTTAGTTAATACATTAATGTTAACTAATGAACCTTATTGTAAAGTGTTACCAAAATAATTAAGCTAAAAAATATTGAGATATATATTTTTAACGTTATCACACCCAACCCCACTAGCAACACTTAAAATAAGTGCAGAAACTGTAATATCACTTCTCACATTAATTATATTATTATTCTGTTAGCTGGTTGTGGTTGATTAAAGTACAGTTAAGAATCATATTTACAGTAGGTTTTGCATGCGAGTGAATATGCATGTATTTATTTCTGCGTCTGACGTGTTGTCGTGTCGATGAGCTCAGATATGTGCGTTACCATAACCATCAAACCCATCATCCCATATAAATAATTATGTTCCAAGAACGTTTGCAGTTATGGAAATCTTATTGCTCATAGTTTTCTGAACATTCTAAACATCTTTTTTTTTTGGTTACGTGAACGTTAAGGGAACATTCCGTTTCATCATTCTTCACACATTATTGGAATGTTACTTTTCTCTGAACATTCCGAAACAACGGGTAGTAACATTTAAAAACGTTCCATGAACGATGTATAAATGATGTTTTTGTTCTAACGTTCTGAAAACATTATTAAATACCAGATCACTTTGAACAAATGTTCTATTAATGTTACTGGATGTAGCTTTGTTCATAACTTTGAGCTTGGTTCACAGAAGACACTATGAAACAGAAGTTTATTCTATATTCTCATTGAGATAGTTGGATAAGTGTGTGTGTGTAATACACACACAAATAACAACATGGTGGTGTTCAGACTAAAGACGGCCACATGAATCATACACTCATCCGGCTCTGTCTTACATTAGAGCTCATTTGATTTGGCAGATAATTATTGAGCAGAAAAATGAGGAATGTGCATTATTTCTAGTGTAAAGAGGGAAAAAGGGGAACGATTTTTAAAAAAAAACTCCCAAGTGTGTTCCACGCGAGGAATGAACTACTTTTTCATATGATGAACTGTTCAATTCAAGAGGGATGTTCAGCGTTGAGCTCACACTTGTTCACACGTTAACTCTTTCCCTGCCGGCACGTCACTGTATTATACAGTACATATGAACAGTGTTTGAAAGGACATCTTTTCTGAAGATACAGACACTGTAAGCGGCACTAATAACACACTATAATACTCCTCGATATACTGCCATGTATATATAAATGTGTATATATTAATATTTTTAAACAGACACACACTCACTTACTCACACACACACACACACACACACACACACACACACACACACACTCACTCACTCACTCACTCACTCACTCACTTACTCACACACACACACACACACACACACTTACTCACTCACTCGCTCTCACTCTCTCACACACACACACACACACACACACTCATTTATATTACCGTTTCAGAAATATAATAATGAACAGCAGAATTTTGCTAAATATTTGTGCAGAGATTCAAAACAAATGAATGAATTGTTTTTACTTTTGCAACAGTTCATTGTATTGAATCATGGAAATGAACTGATTCAGTGAAACGATGGCGCTGGAGAACGAGGAGATGAATATGGAGCGCATGATTATTGCATCAGCAAGTGTAAAGTGTGGCAGAAAACAGTGTTATTACTGGAAAAGCAATGCAGTGAAGTGTTGTTACTTTAGTTAGTTACTCTCCAACTGTGTGTGTGTGTGTGTGTGTGTGTGTGTGTGTGTGTGTGTGTGTGTGTGTGTGTGTGTGTGTGTACATGAGACCAGTGTTTTCACTTTGATTTAATTTTTATTCAGGCAAGCTGTCATCATTGAGCATAAAGTGTGTGTAAGCTAAAACACTAATGTGTACCGTTTTCCTACAGTATGTGGCGGATCACGAGCGCTAGTTAGAGCCCATGGGCCCTATCTTGCACCCGGCACAAATGCCTTTGTACACCGACGCATGTATCATTCGTATTTTGCACCCGCTTAAAGCGGCCTTTTCCATCCACAGACACACGTCTGTAAACTAGAGAAGGAACTTGCGCTCCCTGGGCGGGTCGGCACAAACAATCCCTGCTGCTATTTTACAGTTCCAGAAAACAATTGCGCCCCTGACCAGAAAAAACCTAGTGTAAAGTCAGTGGCGCGTTGCGCGTTGTTCATAATGCTATTTTAAGCGCGCATGCTTGGCCATAATGTAGCGGGTGAACAACGCATGTATACACTTTGATTCTCTCATCAACACAGAGGCAGCAGTTTTTATTTTTGCAAATCATACATTATAACAAAGAAGAATATTACAGTTTTTTACAGTCGCTAGGACACATTTCTCAATACTTAGGTCACTTTTTCAAAACTCTTCACACAGTGAGCACAACAGAAGTATATGTGGGCTAAACTGTGGATCATTTATCAGTGCTTTGGCACAAAATGCATTCAATGACTACATCTTTCAAATTACATTAATTATTTTCTCACTTCTACACAACAACCGCCAAAACTCTGTGTACCGACAGGCCAATGTGCACATGCTTACACACTGATCTCAGAACTGTTAAACTTATGTTCAAAACAATAACATAATACAAAACTGAATAAGACAGCATTTTGCCACATTTCTACAGTAATATTGTAATGAAATATATTTAGAATCTAAAAATTAAATGGTATAAAAACAGTTGGACCAACCACAGCTGATTCCTGTTGTATCTGTATCGGTGGATGGTGTGTGTACACATTTTTGTACTTTGGAATTACTCCAAAAACATAAAATATAATAACTGCATGATGTCTGATTCATTCTAGTAACATATATTGCAGTGAATTCTAAACAGTAGAGAGGTAGAAGAAAGAAAGCATTTGAAAACATTGTATAAAGTTATGTTATTGTTTTGTGGGTGACAAAGTGTGTTTGTTGGCTGTCAACCTTTGCTAGTGTTATGGAAGAATGTGTTGATTTGAGATATGTATGAAGTGATTTGGTAGTTTTAGTGCATTTTGAATGTGAAATGAACTGCTGTGCCGAGCTGAAAGTTGGTTAGGAGAACTGTGTGAAGAGTTTTGAAAAAGTGACTTAAGTATTGAAAAATGTGTCCTAGCGACTGTAAAAAACTGTTACACATGAGGGAAATCATTGTGGTGTCCATGAAGATGTAAAAAAGGTCTTTTAAGGTGTGTTGGATGACGCTCTGATTGGTTTATTTCACGTTACGCCCAAACCACACCTATGAATAATGAAGCTACTTCAGACCAACCCCTTTAAACTTGTGTCGGGCGCAAGAGTCATTTATCCCGCCGGGAAAACAGCAACAGCGCCGGGATCCGCCCACAAAGGTACTTGTGCTTCGAGCTTGATACTAGCGTTTCAGATCGTTAAAATAGGGCCCAAAGTGTGAGTGAGTGAGTGAGTGTTTGTCTGTGAGTGTGTGTTTGTCTGTGAGTGTGTGTTTGTGTGTAAGTGAGAGTGAGTGTGTGTTTGTGTGTGAGTGAGTGAGTGAGTGAGTGTGTGTTTGTGTGTGAGTGAGAGAGAGAGAGAGAGAGTCGGGTCGATGCTGGGTGACGAGAGAGCGGCCCGGTTCTGCGGTCCCGCAATTAAACTCCCGGACCGAGGATTAAATTTAGTCCGTCTGTCTGGCTTTATGAAGCTATGAGATCACTAGAGCCTCAACACACACACACAAACAAACACACACACACACACACACACACACACACACACACACACATGCTGCAGCACAGAAACAGATCGCATCTATCGACCCGCTGCGTCCTTCCTGCGCTCAGGATGTGGGGGAGGAGAGACACACACACACACACACACACACACACACACACACACACACACACACTCACTGACACACTCACTCACTCACTCACACTCACACACTCACTCTCTCAAACAAACACACACACGCGCACGCACACGCACACACACCTCGTTCACGTCACTCCTCCTCTTTCTTCATCCTCCACCACACACACTCTCAGCGTCTCTCTCTCCTCTCTGCTGGTCAGACTCGTCCACACTGGGCCGACACAGAAGTGATGTCACAGATGTGGTGTGATCCAAAACTCATTCTTATTAGTTGTTGTTTTTATTTTATTGGACATGGACATTACAATTACATTGGACCAGCCATATGCATGTGCTTGGGTGTTTTAGCACACATGATAATGTTCAACACCTGTCCCTGAAAATATACCATATGATACAGTTGCAAAAAAAAAACATATATTCAAAATGATTTACATACATAAGTTATGAAGTAAAAGCATCATAATCAGAAAATATGTCAGTAGGTTATTAATGTGAGCTGTTGTTTAGTGTAAGTCTGTTAACGCATTGCCATCGCTCTAGTTTTAATGCGTTGGTGAAGCGCTGAGAGTGACCAGGAGAGGTCTTATTATTATAGATTATTATTATGCTTGCAGATCTTATGAGCTCAGGTTAATCGAGAGACCACACCGAATATTTGTACTTTTTACCCTCTGAGTCATGAATTATTGAATAAGGGAGCAAAAGAAAATGGAAAAATTGCATTTAAATACAGTACTTGTTTATTCAGATTCATTTCTAATACATTATATAATATATAATTTAATTATAAAATAAATAATATATATTATATGATAAAATAAATAAATGAATAAATAAATAAACCTTAAGCTTTTTTTTGTGTTGTTGGAAAAAATGTGATTAATGTTTATATTAAGTGTATGTGTGTGTGTGTGTGTGTATTTTAGGCTGAAATAAAGCATATTCATATCTGTTTGTCAATTGGTGAAAGTGAAAGTTGTGATGCATCAAGTACAATTGATATATTTACAACTATTTACTATTGCAATTTGTGTCACTCTCAAAAACAATTTTAGAGAAATATAGGTGGTATATTCTGTATTTATTTATTTATTATAAACATTTAAGCAAATTTTTCCTACAACAACAAAATACATAATTTTAGGGAGAGAAAAGCTTTATGCTTATAATAAATACATAAGTACAGAATATGCCACTCTTATTTCTCTAAAATTATGTGTTTGAGAGTTACACAAATTGCAATAGACAATAGTAGTATTTCATCTGTACTTGATGCATCACAACTTTCATTTTCAATTTCACCATTTTGATTTTATGTTGTTATAAAATACAAAAATATAGAAAAACAGATGATTAAAAATTAAACCTGTAATATGCTTTTATGTAAAATCACACATTTCAGGTTAAGAAACACAGATGGACACATTGGGCCCTATTTTAACGATCTGAAACGCTAGTATCAAGCTCGAAGCGCAAGTAACTTTGTGGGCGGATCCCGGCGCTGTTGATATTTTCCCGGCGGGATAAATGACTCTTGCGCCTGGCGCAAATCTAAAAGGGGTTGGTCTGAAGTAGCTTCATTATTCATAGGTGTGGTTTGGGCGTAACGTGAAATAAACCAATCAGAGCGTCATATCACATTCCCTTTAAGAGCATGATGAACGAGGTGCGCTTGTTCCATGGCGCAATACTATTATAACGGCGCATTTACCAGGAGCGCTTCAGAATCGGTTCACAGCCGAGGAGATCGATGTTCTCGTCAGGGCCGTAAAAGAAAGAGAAGTGACATTGGAGATGGGACAAACCCACCCAAATTAGCTTCGGTT
>JAULUF010000032.1:3622500-3672500 GCA_031834385.1 Semotilus atromaculatus | reverse complement strand
ATTTATTACATTTGTTTTTGTTAGAATTTTTTAAGTAAAGTTTAAGTAAGTTTTCAGGATAGGTCTGAGTAATATGTGTTTATAGTATAAACCCACATATACTTATATAAATTGTTTGGACGTACAAATAGGTGTATTGCAGAAACCCATTGTGTCGTATATCGAGTGAAACGCTTCAGGAACGAGAACAAATGTGGGCGGGACTTGATTGTGTCTGTGGGGAATTGATTGGCTGGTTGTGGTTTGCTATTGGCTGATCTCATGTGAGTGACAGGTTATAGCCCCGCCCTCGTCATCAGATGAGAGAAGAGATGCTGCAAGAGGAACTTATTCTCATTCAAGATTATTAAAACAGTAATGATGTACACCGATAAATCATTTACAATAAATACTACAATATTCCATAAAATCAAAAAATGGTCCATTTTGATTTCATGGTGTCTTTACGGCTCTGGAGGTGTGTGTGTGTGAACGACAGCATCGCAGAGGTGTGTGTGTGAACGACAGCATCGCAGAGGTGTGTGTGTGTGTGTGTGTGAGCGACAGCATCGCAGAGGTGTGTGTGTGTGAACGACAGCATCGCAGAGGTGTGTGTGTGTGAGCGACAGCATCGCAGAGGTGTGTGTGTGTGAACGACAGCATCGCAGAGGTGTGTGTGTGTGAACGACAGCATCGCAGAGGTGTGTGTGTGAACGACAGCATCGCAGAGGTGTGTGTGTGTGAGTGACAGCATCGCAGAGGTGTGTGTGTGTGTGTGTGTGTGTGAACGACAGCATCGCAGAGGTGTGTGTGTGTGAACGACAGCATCGCAGAGGTGTGTGTGTGTGTGTGTGTGTGTGTGTGAACAACAGCATCGCAGAGGTGTGTGTGTGAGCGACAGCATCGCAGAGGTATGTGTGTGTGTGTGTGTGTGTGTGTGTGTGTGAGCGACAGCATCCCAGAGGTGTGTGTGTGAGCGAAAGCATCGCAGAGGTGTGTGTGTGTGAGCGACAGCATCGCAGAGGTGTGTGTGTGTGAACGACAGAGGTGTGTGTGTGAGTGACAGAGGTGTGTGTGTGAGCGACAGAATATATACAATGTCATTTACGTCTTTTAGTTGTAAAGTGTAAGGTGTAGTTTGTGAAGAGTGTGACGAGCTCGAGCGTGTAAGAACGAGTCTATGAGTGAATCTGGAAATAAAGGAAAATATTCCTCAGATGCATGTCCGTAATTTATATCAACATTAATTCGATCTCAAACCGATTCATTAACAGTAGTTATACATGGATTTCTCGGCAAAAGCCCCGCGGTCTTCGTACCGGAGTCAAGGGTTCAGGCTAGTGGCGTAGTGGTGGTGTCGGTGCAGCATCGAAGGATTTGACGAGCTGCGTAACCACATAGCACGTAGTTGTATGGATCAAGGGATTTGTACGCTCTAATCATTTCTCTTGTATACACACTTGGTGTTATATATATCAGTATGATATATGCTGGCCACTTCTTGTCATCCACAATCCAAAGATCGTCAGGTATTGCGTAGGGATCTGGCAAGATCTCACCATTGCTGAGTAGTAACGATTCACTCAACTCACGATGCGATACGATTCACGATACTGGATTCACAATACGATTTTCTCACGATTTTTTCAACAAGTGATTAATTTAAGAAATTATAAATGAAAAAGTGCCCCTTTTATTATTTCTCAGACAAAATGCTGCACATTTCTTTTTAATTTTAAAATATATTTGTCAAATAAAAAAACTACATTGAAAAAAAATCCCTTCAAGGTTGTTTCAACTCTTTCTGTCTGTCTGGTCCAGAGGGTGGACACTGGTACCCTCACACTAAAGTAAAAGACTATGTAAAATTAATACCACATTGATTGAGAGGGGTTTTAATTTAGTTATAATTTGTACCATTTCACCACATCATCACATCTTTGTATATATATTTTTTATTTACATCAGTAAGCAGGACATTGTCTTTCAAAACATGACCTGCGGGAAAAAAAATGATGCGCCATTGTACCCAGCACTTTTGAAAATGCACTTCCTAATGCGTCTCTCAAACCAAACCGACGCCCATGGGGTTACATAATCCATAATCATATACATAATCAAAACCAAAAAAAAAGAATGCGGCATATCACAAAAAGGGACTGAAATCTATTTCTTCACTCAAGCCAGGGTACATTGTGGCCTGTAATTCGTATATATAAAAAGTTTCTCTCTGTAAAAGTAATTTTAATCGGTCACCACCCCGAATATTCTTCTTAATCGTTTCTAAACCCTCAACCATTACTGTTGTGCACATTTTGAAAGTGTTTTGCCATAGGGTCATTTAAATGAGCTTTTCTAATGTCATTCTTATGCTCCGATATACTCTGTCTCTGAGACGTCTCTTAGTCCGGCCCACACAAAAACATCCACATTTCCATGATAACCTATATACCACAAAATGGTGTTGCAATTAATGAATGCCTTTACGCTGTACCTTTAATCTGTCTTGAAATTACAGAATTCTTTGCATTCTTTAATACTAGAACAATGGTTGCAAGGCCCACATTTATAAGTACCTTTCAATTGTCTGTTTTATAGCAGGACGATGACTAGAAACTAGCCTATCTCGTAAAGTTGGAGCTCTCTTGAAACTTATTTTTGGAGAAGCAGAAAACACTTCACTTAGAATAAGATTCCAGTTTGAATGTATAATCCTTTTTATGGGATTGGCCAAAGAGCTATATTCGGTCACAAAATAGGCCTGATTCTGTAAACAGGACCGTTTTGTCTTCTTCTGGAATAGTTGTGGTCTAGGAATAGACTGGGCTTTCTTATAAGCATTTTGTACAGTTTCTCTATAATAGCCCCTTTCTAAAAATCGGTTAGACAGGACTTTAGCTTGCACTTCATATTCATTATCGGTATCACCGATATTGTTTGTTTTGATACACTATTATGTTGAAGGCTTACAGAGAAAATATTGTTGTATCTTAAGCAGACTTTGCACTTGTTCTGAATGCATTTTCTTGTAGTAGTCCAACAGAGAAAAAACATTTAATTTTGACCTCAAGTCTGCAAGTTTACATTATTATTTAATGTACACATGAGTAGGGTCAAGTTAAACATTTTAGTTTGAATTTTATTTTATACTGTGCATTGTTGCAATGTGCTAAATAAATATTTGCATAGTTTGTAATTGATTTATTCTTTGAAACTTTCATATTAATTTATGCAATTGCAATGCCTTGAATTTAGTACACAGTCATTGCCATAAATGAGGGTATTAATAATTGGCATTATTTCTTCATTCGGTTTTCGGCCTTGATTTAATCTTTTTCGGTTTTCGGTTTCGGCCAAGAATCTTCATTTCGGTGCATCAATATTTTTTAGCCAATTTGGATGGAAGCGATCTGCTTTTAACATAGTGTTCCTATCTGTGGTTTTACGATATACAGTAGTGTGGAGTTTCCCATCTTTACCAATAGAAATGGTTAGATCTAAAAAGTTAATAGTCGTTTTGGAATGTTCCATGCACAATTTTATATTCCCATCATTATTCGTTTAAATAGACACAATCCCTCTCCCACAAACCTAAAAAAGTTTAGCATAGTTAGGGGCAAAACATGCACCCGTCGCAGTGGAACTTGAATATACATTAGGTCTTGGAAAAGGAAAACATTATTTTTAAGTGTCCATTCGGTGAGCTGAACCACACATTCGGAGGGAGGCAAAGAGTATTGGTCTATTAGTCAGGAAATGTTGTAAAGCTTTTAGTCCATCATCACACAGTGTGTTATCCAAAGGACTTTCTTTTTCTCCCACTTACCACACTAATGTGTTTAAAGGGTCATGAAACCGCAAACCAAATTTTCTGAGATTTTAACAGAGGTATGTGTGTTGAACACCATTGAAGACAATGTTAGCATCTGTTAGATTTAATAGTATGATTAAAATGGTTAGATTTGAGTTTTTTTAAATCTTCCTCACAGGCTGTGACGTGGCAGTGCACTTGATGATTCATGACTCATCGGTGTCTCATAATTATTAATGAGACTGAGTCCATATCCTATGAGAAGACACTGTCTCTTAATTATTCATCATGACACCACGTGGATCTTTCCAACTGTGATATCGCGATATAAGTGACACAAACAAGTGTTTGTTTTCCAGGTGCAAAAGTCCAAGTGGGTTGAATATGTTTCATATGTTGTGTGATATGCTGCATTATTAAAAAAAAAAAAATTTGGGCAGGTGTTTCCAATTAGCATCTATAAAAGAGGAAATTGTGTATTGAAAAACATACGCTGAAGAAGGCGTGAGTTGTTTTTTTTTCCCATGTTTTTTTACATTTTCTATTATGAAATAGCCAGTCAAATAAAGGCTTTTTATCAAATTCCTAAAGAAGAGTGTCTTGGATTTCCTTCTACTACATATATAAAATATATATGTTTTATACATTTTAACCAGTGCTAATTTAAATGGATGAATAAACAAACATGTTGCCCAATTGTTATTTTCTTTATTTGTATTTATTTATTATATTTGCAATGAACGGATAGTTACCTCTTTACATCATTAAAAATGGGTGTACCACATATGAGACAAAAGCACCTTATTTTTATGAGCTAATTGTGGAAAATATAAACTACTTTGATATTATCTTAGTCTACAAGCTAATGAAATGTCATGTGGAATTGCACTTCTTTTCAGTATCTATTTTTGTGTGAAAAATCAAAACGCAAAAAGTGTCTCAACTGTAGTGAGTCTACTCCCTCTCTGTAATGCTGTGATATGACCGACCCGCTGGAATCACATGATCAGACCCAATCTGAACGTGATCGAGAACACGGAGATATATTTCTCACTGCTTCTAATTCAGAAAGGAACCAGAATCGAGTGTTTTCCTGGTTTTCTGCCGCGTTATGAATCTGCTCCACAACAATTAGCTTTACTGGAGTTAAATGTGATGCGAGAGAAAGACAAAATAACACGAAGGCTATAAATCAATTATTAAACATGGCCTGAGTGATTCACCTTCATGAATCAGTCACAAATGCATGAATCAGAACTCAGTTAATGTCCATCGATTCAGTGAGTCATTAGACCATTAAAAAAAATGTAAAATGCAAAAAAAAAATACAAGAAAGAAGTATAACAACTTAAAGTAAGGTTTATTATATGTATTTGGCCTAATTGGAGTTAAATGTGATGAGAGAGAAAGACTAAACCGCACAAAATCAATTATTGTGCACGCTATAAATAGGCCTGAGTAGAGTGATTCACTTTAATGAATCAGAACTCGGTCTAATGACTCACTGAATCGTTGGAAATTAACTATTAAAAACAAATGTAAAATGCAAAAAAAAAAAGAAAAGAAAAGAAAGAAGTATAACAACTTAAAGTAAGATTTATATGTATTTGGCCTAATTGGAGTTAAATGTGATGAGAGCGAAAGACTAAACCACACAAAATAACACGAAGGCTATAAATCAATTATTGTGTTTTCTCTGGTTGCGCACAATAAGTGATTCACCAAATAATGATTCCTTTAATGAATCAGTCAAAAACTCTCATGAATCAGACCTCGGTCTAATGACTCACTGAATCGAGTCTATTTAGAAACTATTTAAAAACAAATGTAAAATGCAAAGGATAACACTTTACAGTAAGGTTTCATTTTTTAACATGAACTAACAAGGAAGGTGTTTTAATGTTTTGGTTTATCGTTTATGGGATCTTTAAAGATTTGCAAATGTTACATGGATTTGAAAACTGTTTATGAACAGTCATATTTAGTGAAATATCAGAACAGGAGTGTATATGAATCTGATGCTGGAGAGATTCTGCGAAGCGCATGTTTAATAAATGAACATAGAGCCATTCAGACATTTATGCAATTATGCTAAGTGTCCCCTTCACCGTGACCTTTGACCCGGGGTTAAGCTCCCCTTGAAGTTTCTGAATAAAGCCTAAATGGAATTGCCCTGTTTCTGATATACGGCTGTTAATAAATCAGATGAGTGTGCAGAAAGGTGCGTGTGCATTTATCTGCGTATGTCTGAGAGTGACACAGAAACATCTCGTCTTCAGTTGCAGACCATCATTAGAAAGATGGAGTTATTAAATAAACAGATCATATAATGTGCGGCTTCATCTCGACCGTCCGCATGCGTTTGATCATTACCATCGGTGTGTTCAAGACTACAAAACACAGTTTTTGACAGTGAAAATTTACTAGGCTTCAATATTTTTGATAACACTTCAGTTTAGTGTCCAATTCTCACTATTAACTAGTTGCATATTACTAGGATATTAGTTTGTTTATTAGTACTTATAAAGCACATATTAATGCCTAATTCTGCATGATCATATTCTACATCCCTTAATCACACAATACCTAAACTTTTAATAACTGTTAATTAGCAGTAATTAGGAGTTTATTGAGGCAAAAGTCGTAGTTAATAGTGAGAATTGGACCCTAAACTAAAGTGTGACCCTTTTTTTTAACCATTGATTATTATATTTATTATTATATTATAAACGATGGTAACACTTTACGACAAGGTTCCATTAGTTAACATGAGTTAATGCATTAACTAACAATGAGCATTACATTTGTTACAGTATTTATTAATCTCTGTTAACATTAGTTAATAAAAACACAGCTGTGTTTCATGACTTAATATTAACAGATGCAACTTTTGGTTTTACAATAATGTATTAGTAAATATTGAAATTAACTTCAACTAAGATTAATAAATGCTTTAGAAGTATTTTTCATTGATAGTTCATGTTAACTAATGTTAACAAATGAAACCTTACTGTAAAATGTTACCTAATATATACACTACCGGTCAAAAGTTTTAGATCAGTAAGATTTTTTATGTTTTTAAATGAAGTCTCTTCTGCTCACCAAGGCTGCAATTATTTGATAAAAAAAAAAAAAAAAAACAGTAATATTGTGAAATATTTTTACAATTTAAAACCGCGGTTTTCTATGTGAATATATAGTGAAGTATAATTTATTCCTGTGATCAAAGCTGAATTTACAGCATCATTACTCCAGTCTTCAGTGTCACATTTTTAAAATTATTATAATATGAAATTATTATAATATGATGCTCAAGAAACATTTATGATTATTATCCATGTTGAAAACAGTTTTTTTACATTTTTATTTCAGGATTCTTTGATGAATAGAAAGTTAGTGTATATACAGCTAGAAACATTTTCTCAATTCTTATGTGTGTCAACTGTTATATATATATATATATATATATATATATATATATATATATATATATATATATATATATATATATATATACATATACAACAACAGTTGATGCATATAAGAATTGAGACATTTTTCCAGCTATAAATGTATATTCATTGATTAAAAGCACGTATCATTGTGATAATGTTTTGTTGTTTTAATGCAATGAATATTTCAGTCTGATCTGGATCCGCATGTTCTTCCATCGCTCAGCTGTCGTTCTTGCAGATCTTTCATCCACTCATGTTTACGGGCCTGTGGCTCTGAGTTCGGGATGTCTCTGTGATATCCGTCAGTGTCCGGGACACAGGCATCACACGCTCTCTGACAGGGCCTTTTTTCCACAAGGTCAGTGTTTTAACAAGGAGCTATTTTGTATTATTTATTTGAGCCGTTAACCTTTCTGTGATGCTCCAGAGGTGGAATATACCGTTGAATATACATGACACGAGAGACGGGGAAACGCTGCGATGAGATTTCATCTGACACGCTGACCCCGTCTCCACGGCCACGGGAAACCAGCGCGAGAAAATAAGGGTGACCTTCGACCCCTGACCTTGAACCCTGCGTCACCCGCTCTTACAATTAAATCAGTCGGAGGAGCAGCCGTCTTCAGTTTGAGCTCAGTTTATTATTTACTCATGTTTCATGGAGCATTGAGAGCATTTGTGTTACTTTAAATAAAATAAAATATATAAAAATACTCATCTATCTACATTTAAACTCAAAGCTTATTTAACTTAAACTAAAACTATAGACATATTTGGCAAAAATACTAAAACTTTAAAATGAACATGTAAAACTGAAAACTAATTCAAATATTTATAAAAACTTATAATAGTATCTCAATGATACTAAAAGTTATAAATACTGATTATTTCACGTACATATACAAATCTGTCATATGGAGTTATTACATGTTAAACATAGGTAAAGCTAAATAAAACATTTATTATGAATTTATTATAAAACATTAAAGTGAGTAAATTAATAATGAGAACTAAATTTTGTTCTAAAATGAGAACAAAAAATAAAAGTAAAAAAATATTATATTTTTATTTTATATTTATGGTACATTTACATATATTATATTTTAAAATAAAAATTATATTTCAAAATATTAATAAACTCAATGATATAGTATAAAAACAGCGCTGGTGGTCAGTATAATGGTCAGAGTTGATTTGTATGGGATGAAGGGAAGCTTCGGTTTATTAATGCTGGTGACCCCGTCGTGACCCCTGAAACAGCTGTGTGTGACCCCGTCGTGACCCCTGAAACAGCTGTGCGTGACCCCGTCGTGACCCCTGAAACAGCTGTGTGTGACCCCGTCGTGACCCCTGAAACAGCTGTGTGTGACCCCGTCGTGACCCCTGAAACAGCTGTGCGTGACCCCGTCGTGACCCCTGAAACAGCTGTGTGTGACCCCGTCGTGACCCCTGAAACAGCTGTGTGTGACCCCGTCGTGACCCCTGAAACAGCTGTGTGTGACCCCGTCGTGACCCCTGAAACAGCTGTGTGTGACCCCGTCGTGACCCCTGAAACAGCTGTGCGTGACCCCGTCGTGACCCCTGAAACAGCTGTGTGTGACCCCGTCGTGACCCCTGAAACAGCTGTGTGTGACCCCGTCGTGACCCCTGAAACAGCTGTGCGTGACCCCGTCGTGACCCCTGAAACAGCTGTGTGTGACCCCGTCGTGACCCCTGAAAAAGCTGTGTGTGACCCCGTCGTGACCCCTGAAACAGCTGTGCGTGACCCCGTCATGATCCCTGAAACAGCTGTGTGTGACCCCGTCGTGACCCCTGAAACAGCTGTGTGTGACCCCGTCGTGACCCCTGAAACAGCTGTGTGTGACCCCGTCGTGACCCCTGAAACAGCTGTGCGTGACCCCGTCGTGACCCCTGAAACAGCTGTGTGTGACCCCGTCGTGACCCCTGAAAAAGCTGTGTGTGACCCCGTCGTGACCCCTGAAACAGCTGTGTGTGACCCCGTCATGACCCCTGAAACAGCTGTGCGTGACCCCGTCATGACCCCTGAAACAGCTGTGTGTGACCCCGTCATGACCCCTGAAACAGCTGTGTGTGACCCCTGAAACAGCTGTGTGTGACCCCGTCATGACCCCTGAAACAGCTGTGTGTGACCCCTGAAACAGCTGTGTGTGACCCCGTCATGACCCCTGAAACAGCTGTGTGTGACCCCTGAAACAGCTGTGTGAGACCCCGTCATGACCCCTGAAACAGCTCTGTGTGACCCCTGAAACATCTGTGTGTGACCCCTGAAACAGCTGTGTGTGACCCCGTCGTGACCCCTGAAACAGCTGTGCGTGACCCCGTCATGATCCCTGAAACAGCTGTGTGTGACCCCGTCATGACCCCTGAAACAGCTGTGCGTGACCCCGTCATGACCCCTGAAACAGCTGTGTGTGACCCCGTCATGACCCCTGAAACAGCTGTGTGTGACCCCTGAAACAGCTGTGTGACCCCGTCATGACCCCTGAAACAGCTGTGTGTGACCCCTGAAACAGCTGTGTGTGACCCCGTCATGACCCCTGAAACAGCTGTGTGTGACCCCTGAAACAGCTGTGTGTGACCCCGTCATGACCCCTGAAACAGCTGTGTGTGACCCCTGAAACAGCTGTGTGAGACCCCGTCATGACCCCTGAAACAGCTCTGTGTGACCCCTGAAACATCTGTGTGTGACCCCTGAAACAGCTGTGTGTGACCCCGTCGTGACCCCTGAAACAGCTGTGTGTGACCCTGTCGTGACCCCTGAAACAGCTTTGTGTGACCCTGTCATGACCCCTGAAACAGCTGTGTGTGACACCTTCGTGACCCCTGAAACAGCTTTGTGTGACCCTGTCATGACCCCTGAAACAGCTGTGTGTGACACCTTCGTGACCCCTGAAACAGCTGTGTGTGACCCCTGAAACAGCCGTGTGTGACCTTGTCGTGACCCCTGAAACAGCTGTGTGTGACCCCTGAAACATCTGTGTGTGACCCCTGAAACAGCTGTGTGTGACCCCGTCGTGACCCCTGAAACAGCTGTGTGTGACCCTGTCGTGACCCCTGAAACAGCTTTGTGTGACCCTGTCATGACCCCTGAAACATCTGTGTGTGACCCCTGAAACAGCTGTGTGTGACCCCGTCGTGACCCCTGAAACAGCTTTGTGTGACCCTGTCGTGACCCCTGAAACAGCTGTGTGTGACCTTGTCGTGACCCCTGAAACAGCTGTGTGTGACCTAATCATGACCCCACGTGACCCCTGTGACGTTCAGTGTGTGTGTAGGCCGGGCTGAAGTAAACCAGGCTGTGTGTGTGTGTGTTTAACCAGTGCTGCCTGTACGCTGTCTGTAAGGGTCGAGAGGTTTTTTTGTGGCTACAGAACACTTTACTGGAAGCCTTTATATTTAATGTATGATACAAGTATTTTAATGCATTTTTAATGAATAATTGTAACCACAGTTATAATACATTATAATGTTATTATAATAATTGTTACACCTTTATAAATACTGCATTTAAACACAAACAAACAACAGATTCCAGATCTGTTCATTTTAACTTTGGTTACAATTATTTATGAAAATATATAATGCATTACAATGCAGATTATGAAAATATCTATATCTACGTAAAGGCTTCAAGTGTTGCCGAACTTGCTTCTGATTATTGTGGCTTTAAATAATTGATTTTTCGGCAGTTGTTCTCCAAAGCCGTTTGTCACAGTTTTGGACTGGTTTGAATTGAACAATATTATAATCTATAAACACGAAGAGAAATATTAGTATTTGTCTCGATATGAGATGCCCGTGATCATGTTATTCACTGAACGACTTGCGGCAGTTTGGTTTATTTTTTCCTCAAATTAAAATTTAATGCAGTTTTTTTTTTTCAGGACAATATTCAAAATTAATATTATTAATATCTTTCATATGATTGCACATATTTTAATCGCAATCATGATTTCTCAATTAATTCAACAGTATTGTTCCACTGGTTATTCATCCTGGAAATATTGGTTTTATTTCTGTTCTCTTGCAGTGGTGCCGAACTCTATGCTTGAGGTCTCAGATATCGAGTGTTAAATCCTCCATCAGAGCGTTCCTCTTAAATGGACCCGATTGCTTCATGTAGTTTAGTGATCTTCATTGCATTAAATGAAAGTGTAAAACAGCTAGATTGTGTTTGTGTTTGTGTTTGTGTCGTTCACGGGGGTTTGTTCTGGCAAACCTTCTTAATAACTCGAATAATCCAAACATGAAACTCAACTGTAATGTTTGAGATTGTTGTTGCTGAATAAATCTGTGCTATAATAGAAAAAGCTGTAGCCCTTTATTCTACAGTCCTGTTCCGCGTGTACATACTACATACTTATAATACAGTAATAATTACAGTAATAACTGGGTACTAGCCCTGAACCCATGTAGTGGCCTTATATCACCCAGTATTTTCTTACGGAAGAACACTGTAAAATAAAGTGCAACCAGAAAAACATATTTTGAAATTAATATTAGTCACTGTTTTGTCTTTTAAAAAAAAGCTTTTTGCAGTTTTCATAATACGGAGAGTAAATCTATATTATGAAAACTCTTTTTTTTATCATATATTAATCTTATCAAATGTATATGATAAATATAATAAATCAAGAAACTAGACAATAAACCCTGCATATGAATTGACATGCCCTTGATTCATGCTAACGTGAAAGTGTAATAATAATATAAAGATTTTTCATTTCTAAAATGATAACGGTTATGATTAAAGGCTAGGCATGCACCGATACAGAAGCTTTGGCCGATACCGATAATTCTTTTATATTTGAAAGCCGATAACGATATATCGGCCGATAAATCTAAATCCACATTTTTATATAATTTTTGAGAGCCTGATTACAAAAACAAAAGTCTCACCATTAAAATCCACGTCCCAAACACACAATTATTATAATGTTCTAAATATAATTTTATACAGCCGATATGACAGACTTGCGCTGCACAAGTTGCACTTTACTGTATTTTCTTTTCTTTTTTAAATGATTTCAATCATATTTCAAGCAGTTCGAAACCCTCATGTTGAACATCTGAAGAGTCTCAGCTGAAGGAAATAATACATTGTTTATCGGATTTAATGTATCGGCCAAGTTGTATCATCGGGCCGATAACGATTACATTTATGGGCCTATGCCGATATGGTGGCCGATATATCGGGCATCCCTATTAAAGGCCATTCACAATGAATAATAACGGTAAAGATAACAATAACAGTATAAGCGTCCACAGCACTTTTTTTTTAAAGTGCTCTCAAGTTTTGTCGTCTGCCACTTTAAATGCATGAGCTCTTCATTTCTGATTCTGATTGGCTGTCAGTGTTTTTATCGTTCATCAGCTGGAATTTTTTTTCTTTTTTTTTTCTTTATTGTTATAGTTGTGGTGTGAACTTCACTATTCTCATAGAATTAGAGACAGTCACGTCAAGTCACCTTCATTCATATACAGATTGTTGTATTGATTCAAAGCAGCTTTACAGTGATAACAGGAAAATAATGCAATAACGTTTTTTATCGCACATCTAGAAGAAAACAGCATTTTAGTCCAGCTTAAGTAGGTTTAAGTAAGTTTGTTTGGATTTTGCTTGATATTGGATATTGCTGTCTGGGATCATTATGGTCCCACAATAATCCCATCTAACCATCATCGTTCAGAGGTGTGTGTCCCGTACAGCGCCGTCACTCGCTGCTTCACTGTCATAGTGCGATGCATCGTTGAAGAAATCCACTGGATAGTCACGACCGTTTCCTCAAACTATATTGTGTCGTTCAACCACGTTGGTTAATGATGTCACGAACTTGGTGGATTAATAACTACTGTTAACAATGTTGGCTAACGATGCTTTTGAGCCATGATCATCAAAATGATAACTTTTGCATAATATTCACATTTGTCGAGTTTCACCTGTGTGTTCCTGTCTGGGGACTCTATGAGTTGGATTTTGTTGGGTCACTGCTGACGCTTGTTTACTGAAACTGATCTGGCATCACACTTGTGTTTATGCATGCTGGCCGCCCTCCTCTCGCGTGTGTGTGTGTCGTCCTCTCGCGTGTGTGTGTCCTCTTCTCACGTGTGTGTGTGTGTGTGTGTGTCGTCCTCTCGCGTGTGTGTGTCCTCTTCTCACGTCACGTGTGTGTGTGTGTGTCCTCCTCTCACGTGTGTGTGTGTGTGTGTGTGTCCTCCTCTCACGTGTGTGTGTGTGTGTGTGTGTGTGTGTCCTCCTCTGACGTGTGTGTGTGTGTGTGTCCTCCTCTGACGTGTGTGTGTGTCCTCTGACGTGTGTGTGTGTGTGTGTGTCTGTGTCCTCCTCTCACGCGTGTGTGTGTCCTCCTCTGACGTGTGTGTGTGTCCTCTGACGTGTGTGTGTGTGTGTCTGTGTCCTCCTCTCACGTGTGTGTGTGTGTGTCCTCCTCTGACGTGTGTGTGTGTCCTCCTCTGACGTGTGTGTGTGTCCTCCTCTGACGTGTGTGTGTGTGTCCTCCTGTCACGTGTGTGTGTGTCTCCTCCTGTCACGTGTGTGTGTGTCCTCCTGTCACGTGTGTGTGTATCCTCCTCTCACGTGTGTGTGTGTGTGTCCTCCTGTTACGTTTGTGTGTGTCCTCCTCTCACGTGTGTGTGTCCTCCTCTCACGTGTGTGTGTATCCTCCTCTCACGTGTGTGTGTGTGTGTCCTCATCTCACGTGTGTGTCCTCCTCTAACGTGTGTGTGTGTCCTCCTGTCACGTGTTTGTGTCCTCCTCTCACGTGTGTGTGTCCTCCTCTCACGTTTGTGTGTCCTCCTCTAACGTGTGTGTGTGTCCTCCTCTCACGTGTGTGTGTCCTCCTCTAACATGTGTGTGTGTGTCCTCCTCTAACGTGTGTGTGTGTGTCCTCCAGGCTGCTGACCAGGATGGCCGCTGAGGAGCGGCACATGACGTCCAGCTGTGGCTCCTACATTAAGACTGAGCCCTCCAGTCCGTCGTCTCTGGTGGACACGGCCAGCCACCCCAGTCCCGGCGCGCACTCGGACGCTAGCGGCGGCTACGCCAGCGCCATCAACAGCCACTCCAACGGCCTGGACTCTCCGCCCATGTTCACGGCGGGCGGGCCGCTGGGCGCGGGGGGGAGCGCCTGCCGAAAGCGCTACGAGGACTGTTCTAGCTCGCTGCTCGACGACCCCGCCTCCATCAAGTGCGAGTACATGCTCAACTCCATCCCTAAACGCCTGTGCCTGGTGTGCGGAGACATCGCGTCCGGGTATCACTACGGCGTGGCCTCCTGCGAAGCCTGCAAGGCCTTCTTCAAGAGAACAATACAAGGTAGGCCCTCTGCATGCTCTGAGCTGTCTGTAATTCAGCCTTCGCTGGGAGTTTGATTGACAGGCGAGCTGACCAATCATACTCCACCGTCCGCCCAATCCGCCATTTTGGTAAATTTTTGTCATTTTTCTCGCAATTCTGACTTTAAGGGCCCTATCTTGCACTCAGCGCACGATCTGAAACGCAAGTGTCAAAGCGCAAAGGGCAAGTACCTTTGTGGGCGGATTCCGGCGCTGTTGCTATTTTCCCGGCGGGATAAATGCCTCTTGCGCCTGGCGCAAATCTAAAAGGGGTTGGTCTGAAGTAGCTTCATTATTCATAGGTGTGGTTTGGGCGTAACGTGAAATAAACCAATCAGAGCGTCATATCACATTCCCTTTAAGAGCGTGATGAACGAGGTGCGCTTGTTCCATGGCGCAATACTATTATAACGGCGCATTTACCAGGAGTGCTTCAGAATCGGTTCACAGCCGAGGAGATCGATGTTCTCGTCAGGGCCGTAAAAGAAAGAGAAGTGGCATTGGGGATGGGACAAACCCACTCAAACTAGCTTCGGTTATACATGAATATAATAATTTGGGTAAATATGTAGGCCTAAGCTTTATGCCTATTTTTCCGATCGTCATGGACACAACATATTGATACTGTGAAGCTGTTTTTATATCTCTATTGTGAAAAGCACTATATAAATATACTTGACTTGACTGGACAACAATAATTTCCCTCGTGTTTTAATATTTTTCCTTATAATAATGTATCATTTGCAAAAAAGAAAATGCATCTGTGTAGATGAGAGAATCATCTACAGTGTATGCGCGTTGTTCACACTCTGTATTATGACCAAGCATGCGCGCTTAAAATAGCATCTGAATGTACGCGCAACGCGCCACTGACTTTAGACTGGGTTTTTTCTGGTCAGTGGCGCAATTGTTTTCTGGAACTGCAAAATAGCATGAGGGAAAGTTTGCGCCGGAACACGCCTCCTCTTTGCGCTGAACCGCCCCGGGAGCGCAAGTGTATTTCTTAGTTAACCGACGTGTGTCTGTGGAGGGAAAAGTCCGCTTTGCGCGGGTGCAAAATAGGAATGATACATGCGTTGGTGTACAAAGTCAATTGCGCCGGATGCAAGATAGGGCCCTATATCTCGCAATTCTGACTTTATATCTCCCAATTCTGACTTTACATCTCGCAATTCTGACTTTACATCTCGCAATTCTGACTTTACATCTCGCAATTCTGACTTTATATCTCCCAATTCTGACTTTATATCTCGCAATTCTGACTTTATATCTCGCAATTCTGACTTTATATCTCGCAATTCTGACTTTATATCTCACAATTCTGACTTTATATCTCGCAATTCTGACTTTATATCTCACAATTCTGACTTTTTAAAACACAATTGTGAGTTTATATCTCGCAATTCTGACTTTATATCTCGCAATTCTGACTTTTTAAAACAAAATTCTGACTTTATATCTCGCCATTCTGACTTTTTAAAACACAATTCTGACTTTATATCTCGCAATTCTGACTTTTTAAAACACAATTCTGACTTTATATCTCACAATTCTGACTTTTTAAAACACAATTCTGACTTTATATCTCGCCATTCTGACTTTTTATCTTGCAATTCTGACTTAAAATCACGCAATTGTGAGTTTATTTCACGCGATTCTGACTTCATATCTCAGGGCTCTGTCTTAATTGCGACGAAGCAGTCAGGAGAGTTAGTATATAACCATCAGTGGATTTGAACTGTGTACTGACGTCTTTCCACGGTCGAAACAACATTCCTTCTGATGTTCATTCATGTTTATTTGATGCTATTAATAACCTAGAAGGAAGAAATAATCGGCTGGCGAGGAGCTTTAACTGAGACGGCGATCTGTTACGACACATTAAAGAGCCACAAAACTGTATTTATTGTTTAAATGACTTTAAAAAATGACCAAATTTGATTCATATCAGAAGTGAGCTGTTGTTAGTCTCTTTGCTTCACGATGTATTTTTCTCTGCGTGAGAACATGGTGTAGCAACAGTAACTAAGGGGGCGGGGCTTTGCGAACGGTCAATTATGATGAGAAGTCAAACTTATATTTCACTATGAATTGAAACGATGAGAAACGATGACCTATGGATGGCCAGTTGTCATTATTGACGTATCTTCATGACATGCTCGTGGTAATGTATGGTGTGGCGCCAGCGGTGACGTTCTCGTAATCAATCCATTTGATCGGCTATACGAGGTTTACTGTTACAGAGACATATGATCAGATGACCACACTGACCAAGCCGTCTCTTCTCACAGTAGGAGGACATGCCAGATCTTGCCTAATGCTAGAAGTTCTGCTCCATATTGTGTCTTAATTTAGACCTATTATACAGAAAGAGACTGTAAAGGCCCGTTCACACCAAGAACTATAGCTATAAACATAACTATATTGATAACTTTATTAGTATCTACACCAGTGGACGATATCGATCTGTTTATTCAGGGTGGATTCTGATTGGCTGTCGATGTTTTTATCTTTCATCAGCTGGAAAAAAATATTTTTAGAGCTATATCTTTATCTTTATAGTTATTGAAATTTACTGAAATTACTGAAACATTAACTAAAATTAAAATGGAAAATATGAAAAAGTATTCAAACTATTTACAAAAACTATAATAGTATCTCGATGCTAAAGTAACACTGCGCCAAAAATGGATGGATGGATGTTTTACTTGCTGCTAAAACAAAACTTTGTTGTGAAAATGATTTTTAGAGCTATTTCTTTATCGTTATAGTTATTGTCCTTGTTGTGAATGGGTCTTTAGGCTTGTTTTCACATGCAGTTTAGGGGCAGGTTTACCAAAATACCAAAGACTAGATTCAGGTTTTACCAAAACAAGAAAACAATCTGACGATAGCATTAACGGCTGTATAATAACACGTACAAATGTAGCAGAAATGTGTGTCTCTACACAGCGGAGTTATTATAGTTTACTAAAGCACACGCCTAAAAAAAAAAAAAAACGTTGTTTGAAATCAAATAAATCTTAAAAATATATATAAAAAACATTTTAAACATTTTAATTTAATTTCATATAAATAAAACTAAAACGGAAATCAAAATGAATCAAATCTATACAGACATGGTTTAAAAAAAGTATGAAAATTACTAAAAACACAACAAATTACTGATGCAGGGAGAGAGATACTGAACAACAGCAGTCACACTGCTCTGATATCATAAACCTTTTGTATTTATTGCAATTAATTGCATAAAAACTCAATGTTCAAATGCTCACATTAAAACGAATGTAATGTAAATGCGGCTGACACACATGCAGGTATTTGAAGTTTAACCTCACTTATTGCTAGGACACGATCTCCTCAGTCCTCCTGTCTCTGACTGATAGTTTAGTCTCTTTTATCCAGTAAAAGTGTTTCAGTGTAACTGTACAAACGTCCTCCTTCAGCTCGAGCTTCACGAGTCTCTCTGTGTCAAATCTGCCCTGATTTATCAAGGAAACGCAAGAATAACTTTCATATTGTTAGTAATATTTCAGCTGGACTGAAGCAGCTTCGCTTTACTTGATTATCATACATCATTTATTATCATAATCATGCGTATCAAATATGATCATCAGGCTTTTGAGGAAGGTTTATATGTTCATCTCTCAATCATCATTGTATTGCATTATATGATTTAAAACTACAGAGATTTGATCATAAAACTAAGCATTTAAATATCATCATACTAACACATTATTGGCAGATATTGAGTGATGACTGATATTCATATGGATTTTATGTAAGTATCTGCTATACTGTTATAAAGATCACGAGCATCAGAATTTCTTACTTTTTGTCCATAAATATCAGCATCTGCCGCAAATTGCATATTTTTGCAATTATTATTCTGTTTTTCCTTCATATTCTCTCTTTATCAGACTATATGAGCCATAAAAGCCTGATCTATCAAATATGATTGACTTTGTCTAAAGGTTCAATAAACTGTTCCATTATTTCACATGCATGTTTAAAGCCCTACTGTGTGTGTTCATCTTCAGCATGAATTCTGATAGTCTCTCATCACTGAGATTTCTGCCCGTCAGTGACAGAAAACACGAGATCCCTCTCAAACTCTCACGCCGTCAGGTGTTTAAACACTCGCTTTCAGAGCCGCGTCTATCGGCTTTACACAGTCTATGTACCTTTTGTGAAGGCAAACAATCACAACTCGTCCAAAAACACTGCTATTTGCGCTCACTGTTGACGAAACACCAGCGGCGTACTCAAGTCACATGTTTAGAGTCAGGCTTGAAACAACACAGCGTTTGACGAGACACTCGAACGAACGAGCAGAATTAAGAAGAGGAGAGTTACACGGAAAGAAAGAAAGCGTGGTTGTATTGTCAGATGGCGATCCCCCCCTCTATCGCTGTGTTGTTCCTCTTGGAGCGGGCCTGTAATGGAGCTAATCTCCAGCCGTTTGTCCGAGCCACAGGAGTTTTGTCAATAACAATCAGCGTTCAGCAGGAGTAATTAAGGCCGAGGCTTTTCATTATGCCGGGGGGAGGGGCTTGTCTCCGGGGACGACCGGCGCAATTAGAAACGCAGGCACGCGTCGCCGGGTAATTTCAGGAAGGAGGGGAAGAAACAGAGGACTTTCTTTAGATTGAAGAGGGACTGGTTTTTGTCTCTTGCAAGAGCCGGACGACTAATGGCATAATAAGCAGACGAAAGGCTCGGGAAGAACGAGGGAGGATTTTAGGCAGAAACAGACAAGGGCAGGTTGAGACAACGAGAGGAGGAAGAATAGGGCAGACGTTGAGCTTTTGACAGAAGAACACAAGGAAAGAGGCATGAGAGATGTGGATTAGATGTGATTAAGTAAGGAAATAACAGGGTTGAGGGTTTCCGTGATCCAACAGACATTCGGTCTGAACGGGACAGATATAACAGGAAAAGTTCAGACAAACTCTATTGATAAATTTGGTGACACTTTAGAATAAACCAGCTAACCAAAAAATGTCTTAATGTTCTCGGAACGTTGTTTTTAAATGTCATGGTTCTCCAGACGTTCCGTTTCATCATTATTGGAATGTTACATTTGAATGTTCTCTGAATGTTTGGAAACCAGTAGGAACATTAAACATCCAACTAAAATGTTTCAGGAAAAAAATCATGAATGATGTATAAATATTGTTTTTGTGCTAACGTAAAGCATAAATTATATTTACAAAAAAAAACAAAAAAAAAATCCGGACAAGCACATGACAAAACTTAAAGTCGATCCCTGATTACAATATTGCGTTACTCCCTTAAAAAGTAACTAATTGCGTTACGTTTTTTCACCTGGGCTTGTTTTTTTATAACATAAAAGTTATATTGTTATATTGCAAATGTAAAGACCTTTTCACGCCAAAAGTAAAATAATAAGGAAATGCACATTCACGTGAGTCCAGTAGAACTACAGTAAACACAACTTTCAGCTGCCGTTCTGTATAACGGAAGAATAGATGCAGGGGAAAAAAGTTTAACACTTACTTTACCAATAAAAAACAAAAAAAATCTATGCTTATGGTTTAACTGAATCATTGAAGGTCATAACCAAGTACATTGGTCAATAAAGTAAGATTAAATGCATTAAAAAAAATGTATGTTTTATTTAACATTTTTGGTTATTGGAGTTTTGGATAGTATTCTGATTCTGTACTTAACTGATTTTATTCATTTTGAGGAATAATTTTTTTGCAAGTGAGATGACCATCATGTTTAGTCTACATGACCCAAACACCCCCGTGACCCAAACCCGCCCGTGACCCAAACCCCCCCGTGACCCAACCCCCCCATGACACAAACCCCCCCGTGACCCAAACCCCCCCGTGACCCAACCCCCCCATGACACAAACCCCCCCGTGACCCAACCCCCCCATGACACAAACCCCCCCATGACCCAAACCCCCCCGTGACCCAACCCCCCCATGACACAAACCCCCCCATGACCCAACCCCCCCCATGACACAAACCCCCCCATGACACAAACCCCCCCATGACACAACCCCCCCCCATGACACAAACCCCCCCATGACACAAACCCCCCCATGACCCAAACATCCCCGTGACCCAAACACCCGCGTGAGCCAAACACCCCTGTGATCCCAAACACCTCCGTGACCCAAACACCTCCGTGACCCAAACACGCCCGTGACCCAAACACGCCCGTGACCCAAACACGCCCGTGACCCAAACACCTCCGTGACCCAAACACCTCCGTGACCCAAACACCTCCGTGACCCAAACACGCCCATGACCCAAACACGCCCATGACCCAAAAACCCCTGCGTGACCCAAACACGCCCATGACCAAAACAACCCCAGATGACCTAAACACCCGGGTGACCCAAACACCCCTGCATGACCCAAACACCCCCGTGTGACCCAAACACCCCTGCATGACCCAAACACCCCCGTGTGACCCAAACACCCGCGTGACCCAAACACCCCCGCGTGACCCAAGCACCCCCGTGAACCAAACACCCCCATGAGCCTCGTCCCGAGCCCAGTCTCAACACAGGTGTAAAGTTGTGTGAATCTCCATCTCTTTCTTCTATCAGTAATGGAGTCTGACAGTAGGCCTGTAAAAGTCAGTTTAGTTTTGATGAGGAAGACCTTCCATTTTACTGTAATTTACTTACTTGACCCGAGTCTCTCCGCAAACCATAGCCTGGCACCGGTCCTGAAATACCATCAAAGAAATTAAAGCGGATTAATGTCGAGAAGGTAAAAAAAACAGACTTTATTTGTCTTCTCCAATCCCAAGTCTTTTATTTTAAAAATATAGCTTTTATAGGACTCTAAAGTAGATCCATTCTGAATCTGAAACGATTGCGCGCTCGTTCTCCGTATTGCATCATTTCTAAGTGTTGCCTCTTGTTTACAAATACAATCTTTACATGATATGAGATTTTTGACAATAAATGTCTGGACCATTAATCAGAATAAATCCAAAATCATGTGGTTAGTGTGGTTATCACAGTGCAAAGGCTATGATTTAATGTAAAATAAATATAAGCGCTGTGTGTTTCAGTGTGAAGCGGCTCTGTGTTTATTTACTCGTGAGCTGATCATGATCTGGTGATCTGGACCATCTTCCCAAACTTGTAATGAGAAGTGCTTATAAACCTTATAAAGCTGTTGTCAATATAAGAGAAGCGTCTGTCCTTCCTGTAGCTTTCCATATAAACTTAAAGCTTTATGATTTAAAGTCGTCATTAAAGAGAAGTTGCGCTGGTGTTTTCTCTATTGTGTCGTATATCGAGTGAAACGCTTCAGGAACGAGAACCAATGTGGGCGGGACTTGATTGTGTCTGTGGGGAATTGATTGGCTGGTTGTGGTTTGCTATTGGCTGATCTCATGTGAGTGACAGGTTATAGCCCCGCCCTCGTCATCAGAGAAGAGAAGAGATGCTGCAAGAGGAACTTATTCTCATTCAAGATTATTAAAACAATAATGATGTGCACCGATAAATCATTTAGAATGAACTGCAATATTCGATAAAAAATAAAAATAGAATTGTCATTTTTAATTTCATGGTCAATTTAATATTTGAAAATTAAAAATTAAGACAGCCATAATTTTACAGTTATACTTAAATATTAAATAAAATTAATGTTATTAAATATTTTATTCATTATAATAAATATCTATTTTTTATTTTACAGGAAAACATTCCAATAGTAATATGTTATTTTAAACATTTGAATTTTTGAAATCTTTTTTATTTATATCTTATCGTCATATTGACATACATATATATATATATATATATATATATATATATATATATATACATATATATTTATTTTTTTAAATTTTTTTTAATTGGTCATATTGTGTAGCCCTTCGAAAAAGCCATTTTTGATTTCAAATTTTTATCGGAAAAATCACAATTTAGTTTTTACATCAAATTGTGCAGCACTAACCTGGATATTCAAAAATTCTGCCAGTTTCATCTATGGTTGTTCGCTTTACATGTCATTCACGACGGCCTAGTCCACAATATACAGTATAAGCCAAATCAGGCCTGGTCCACAATATATAAGCCAAATCAGGCCTGGTCAACAATATGCAGTATAAGCCAAATCAGGCCTGGTCAACAATATACAGTATAAGCCAAATTTTGCCTGGTCAACAATATATAAGCCAAATCAGGCCTGGTCAACAATATACAGTATAAGCCAAATTTTGCCTGGTCCAATCAGGCCTGGTCAACAATACATAAGCCAAATCAGACCTGGTCCACAATATATAAGCCAAATCAGACCTGGTCCACAATATATAAGCCAAATCAGGCCTGGTCCACAATATATAAGCCAAATCAGGCCTGGTCAACAATATACAGTATAAGCCAAATCAGGCCTGGTCCACAATATATAAGCCAAATCAGACCTGGTCAACAATATACAGTATAAGCCAAATCAGGCCTGGTCAACAATACATAAGCCAAATCAGACCTGGTCCACAATATATACGCCAAATCAGATCTTGTCCACAATATATAAGCCAAATTAGGCCTGGTCCACAATATATAAGCCAAATCAGGCCTGGTCCACAATATATAAGCCAAATCAGACCTGGTCAACAATATACAGTATAAGCCAAATCAGGCCTGGTCAACAATACATAAGCCAAATCAGACCTGGTCAACAATATATAAGCCAAATCAGACCTGGTCCACAATATATAAGCCAAATCAGGCCTGGTCCACAATATATAAGCCAAATTAGACCTGGTCCACAATATATAAGCCAAATCAGGCCTGGTCAACAATATATAAGCCAAATCAGGCCTGGTCAACAATATATAAGCCTAATCAGGCCTGGTCTCCATAATATATAAGCCAAATCAGACCTTGTCCACAATATATAAGCCAAATCAGGCCTGGTCCACAATATATAAGCCAAATCAGGCCTGGTCAACAATATACAGTATAAGCCAAATCAGGCCTGGTCCACAATATATAAGCCAAATCAGACCTGGTCAACAATATACAGTATAAGCCAAATCAGGCCTGGTCAACAATACATAAGCCAAATCAGACCTGGTCCACAATATATAAGCCAAATCAGACCTGGTCCACAATATATAAGCCAAATCAGACCTGGTCCACAATATATAAGCCAAATCAGACCTGGTCCATAATATATAAGCCAAATCAGGCCTGGTCCACAATATATAAGCCAAATCAGGCCTGGTCAACAATACATAAGCCAAATCAGACCTGGTCCACAATATATAAGCCAAATCAGACCTGGTCCACAATATATAAGCCAAATCAGACCTGGTCCACAATATATAAGCCAAATCAGGCCTGGTCAACAATACATAAGCCAAATCAGGCCTGGTCCACAATATATAAGCCAAATCAGACCTGGTCCACAATATATAAGCCAAATCAGGCCTGGTCCACAATATATAAGCCAAATTAGACCTGGTCCACAATATATAAGCCAAATCAGGCCTGGTCAACAATATATAAGCCAAATCAGGCCTGGTCAACAATATATAAGCCTAATCAGGCCTGGTCCATAATATATAAGCCAAATCAGGCCTGGTCAACAATATATAAGCCAAATCAGGCCTGGTCAACAATATATAAGCCAAATCAGGCCTGGTCCACAATATATAAGTAAAATCAGGCCTGGTCCACAATATATAAGCCAAATCAGGCCTGGTCCTCAATATATAAGCCAAATCAGCGTATTCAAACTGCTCCCGACAGAAGAGGCCAGAGTAATCTGTGAAGTGGACCAGACCTGATGTCGAGAGCCGAGGTGTGTGTGTACATGAGACGAGGAGTGTATTTCCGAGGGAATAAGAGCCATCAGTCTCCCGGTGGAACGGGCCAATCACACAGCCGAGATACGCTTACCAACACTGCAATTCAAGACGGATCCTGCCGTAATGATCCCACAGGGACGCATCCCAGAATAGGAAGTTTCAGCCTTTCCTTCTCCAGAAAATATGATCGGATAAAGGAGGGATGAGTCTCTGCTCATTCTAGCGGTGGGAAAACCAACGCGCGAGTCAAACGCACAGGAAATGTGTTAGATTAGAGATGTTTGGTTGCTCGTGACAATCAGACTTTATCACACTCATTTCCACACCTTTATTTACCCCAAACCCAAAGAGATCTGCCACATTTGCATAATGATTTGTATAACCCAGATAAAAGGGTGAATTTCTAATTATTTAAAACATCTTGGGACCATCCGCTTGATCTGTGCAATAATGTTAACATAATTGCATAAGTTGGGAATGGGGGATGGAAGCGTTTGTGGAATATTTCAGAAAGCAGAAGAACGCTGATAATCTACTCGCTCTATATATGAGGCTTGTTCATTCATATCTTTACAGTAGAACTGCATCAACTGCACGCTATCCCTACTTATCCATTGCAATAAATAAAGGCATAAATAACTCATAAGATTTGTTCCTGAGAAACCTTTAAGAAAGGTTTACAGCAGTGATGCTGATAGATAAAAGTAGTTCATCTGATCTGAAGGATGACACTATTGTCTTCTGTAGAGCCGCTTTACAGCTGAAATTAGTTTTTTCATAATTAATGAATTTAACAACGTTAACGCTGTAATTTTGCTGTTTGTCACTGTGACGCTGCTTTGAAACAGTCTGTATTGTATACAGCGCTATAGAAATAATGCTGAGTTGACTTAACAAGTAGTCAGTCAATATGTTTCCAAGATATTTGGCATTTATTAGTTATCTAGTTTGATATGTGTGGGAAATGGGAGTATTATTTTGACAGGATCTCCCAACAGTTTCTTTATTTGTGAAAATGGTAGCGCTTTATTTTACAGTCCTGTTCCCCATGTACATACTATGTACTTATTATATTTATTACAAAAACTGGGTAATAACTGATCCTACCTCTAAAGCTAACCTTAACCCATGTAGTTACCTTATACCGGTCAAACTCGAAATATTAGAATATCATGCATAAGTTCATGTATTTCAGTAACTCAAATTAAAAGGTGAAACTAATATATTTAGTATATATAGTATGCATGATTATACTTTTCTGAGGGCCGACATTTCTGTATTTAAAATCCCTTTTTTAATTGATTTCATGTAATATTCAAATTTTCTGAGATTTGAATTTGGGGTTTTCATAAGCTGTAAGCCATAATCATCAAAATTATAACTTTTGCACGATATTCTAATTTTACGAGTTTCAGCAGTATTACCAAGTTCTTTCTTAGATAAGTACACTGTAAGTGCTCGTACTGTAAAATAAAGTGCAACCGTGAAAACTGCTATAATGTTATTAATTAAAATAAGTGTATATCCAGAGTATAAGCCTGATTATTTGATAAAATTGAAGTCATTTTCTCATACTGATCCATTTTCAAATTATTCATTTGCAATTTAGCAAATATTATGTTATTGAGTAAATATAATATATACATGAGTAAATATAAATGTCATTGCAGCACGTTTTATCTTTAAATTAAATATTGTGATATGATGCATATCGGTTCTCTAAGATATCAGCATCGGCCTTTAAAAAAGCGGTCAACCACTAATATTTTGTGTTATATAGTGTATATATAATCTGATAATTATGCAAGCTTGTCTCCGCTACAGAATAACAAAATTAAAAAGGTAATTGTGACTTTTTATCTCACAATTCTGGCATTTTTCTCAAAATTATGAAATATAAACTCACAATTGCAAAATAAAAGTCTGAATTGTGTGATAAAAAGTCACAATTACCTTTTTTATGTTGTTATTCTGTAGCTTCCATGAAAATAAGCACAACATCAGTGCGGGCTTTTGAAGGAACAGTTACGCTTACACTAACAGAGTTGAAACACAGTGTCATGAATAAGAAGACTGTACTGCCAGAACAGACCCATTTCATTTCGCCACGTTGCACCAAAAGCTGCACTTTTTAAAGTCAGCGATAAATATAAGCGCTGTGTGTTTCAGTGTGAAGCGGCTCTGTGTTTATTTACTCGTGAGCTGATCATGATCTGGTGATCTGGACCATCTTCCCAAACTTGTAATGAGAAGTGCTTATAAAACTTATAATTTAAGGTTTAAGGCAACGGGGTGTGAGACACGTTTTCTCTTGTTTGGTGTGTGTGTCAGAACTGCAGTCCAATCAGCAGCAACATGTGTATAAAGCACGCGGTATAAAGTGAACTCGCTCAATGGGTTCAAGGAAAGTAATTTACAAATGTGTTCGATGCAGCTCGGTATACGCAACAACTGAGGATATTAGAAGACATGTTTGTCGTAAGTTTTATTGTAAAAATATAGGATATCAACATAATGATGTAGTTGTTTATATTTTTAGCTTCATTGCAAGTGTATGACATTTGGTATAGAAATAAACAATGGTAATTAAGTGCTTTTCCTAAAAACGAGAAAGAAAATACAGGGTATAAAACAGTATGAACAACAAATAAAGTCAGTATGAGGCTAAATAGACGTGTTTTAGTCTGAATTAGGTAAGATGTGCATCCATTTCAGTTTCAGCAATCCTTCATTCGATTGGGATGTTCTCTTGTGTTCTGGGCGGCAAGTGCAGTAACTGTAACATCGGGCATATGTTGTAGTATTAAACACATATTTATACCGACTTCATCAGGCTCTGAAAATTCTTCACAAAAAACACAAAGAATGTCCTTCTCAGCTGCCGTAGGAGCAACTCTTGTCATCAGAACAGTGTGTGTTCAACGCATCACCGTTTCTGTTTAAAAAACGTTGTGCAGCGTTTTGTCGGGGCTGAACGCAGCCCTGGTGGCCAGTTTTGGTGTCAGTTTAGTTCAGTTTACTTAATTTTATCATGCAAACTCGTTGCCTTAATTTCATTAAGTAAGCATAACTTAATTGCATCAAGTTATTCTTACTTAATCCATTTAAGTTTTGTCAACTTAATTCTATCTGTGATCTGAGGAAGTGTACTCCCAGAGTGCATTGCGGCATGAATAAATTAATTGCTTTGTTTTACTATTTTTGGCTTTGTTTTACCATTACAATTTTATTTGCTATTGTTATTGGGGTTATACTGACAAGAGAGAGCAAATAAAATTGTAATGGTCTAATTAATTAAATTATTTAAAAAAAAATTTTTTTACCATTGTTGTGGTTTGCATGCTGAATGTTTAAGTCTGTGTGTGACTCAAGCAAAATTGCAAGATAATGTCACAAATATAGAGGGATTATATCAACCCAATTAAAGATTTATGCCATAAGTGTTAGCAATAAAATGTTAAAAGATCATTATTATACATGAAATATAGTTATGTTATATATAATTAATAAATTAATTCAAAACATGGAAATAATTTAAGCATGCATATATATATATATATATATATATATATATATATAAAATATTTATTACTTCACTTCCTTTGAAATCAAATTATTGTGATTTCATGTCGCATCACTGCATCAATTGGAAGATAATTACTTTAATATAAATTAAGTTCCAAGTGCCCAACCAAAGGGAACATTAATCACAATAATGGTGCGAAAAGGGAAATCAACAAGTCAACTAAAGAATTTTGATGTTCTCCCAAAATTTGTGTAATGACAATATTCAAGATGATTGGAAAATGAGCAAATGCAAATAAGAAGAATGATGACTGCAGAAGTGGAAGAAATGAGTGAAAAGTCTATTAAGAATTGCCCCGCCTCATAAACCATTTGCCCCGCCTGTTTTTTTGTTTTGTTTTGTTTTTTGCAAAATGGTACTCAAACCAGTCAAGTAATGTTTACTAGGTTTTTCTGAGTAACGAAGGCATTGCATGCAAACAATACAGATTACTAAGAAATTTTAAGTAAATTCAACAAATTATTGGACATTAAGTAAAGTTAACTAAAAAATTCTTAGTAAGAACAATGTTAGATTTTACAGTGAACTCTTTGTTGAACACAGTCCTTATTTTTTGCGATTTTCCAAAAGTCTATGGGGAAAATGCACAGCTCTTCGATCGAGGGAACCCATGCGCCGCTAGCTTCCGAGTTGTCCTACAAAGTGACGTCATCACTTCGGCACTCTATTGATTGGCTGGTTGTGGTTTGCTATTGGCTGATCTCATGTGAGTGACAGGTTATAACCCCGCCCTCGTCATCAGAGGAGAGAAGAGATGCTGCAAGAGGAACTTATTCTCATTCAAGATTATTAAAACAATAATGATAAATCATTTATTATAAAAAAATAAATAAAAGATACACACTCATCGACACTGTCATACAGAGATGTTGTCCTCCTGGTAAACCCCGGTGGTGTCCTGTACTTCAGTGTTTTTATTCACCACACCGATCAAGACAAGCCTGAATAAATTGAGCGAGCGCATAGACATTCCAGCCACACGCTCGCTGGAGAACAAGAGCGCGGCAGCGACTGTCACTCTGCATTTAGCCGTCTCTCCTGCCATTACCCATACATGTCCTAATTGAAATGCCTCGCGCAGTTAAATGTACACGGACACAAGCAGAATGGCCGAGTGTATCAAGCACTTTGCCTATTGTTACTCTCACAATGCGACTCAAACGACTCTTTTATTGTGCCGGTATGAAGCGCTGAAGTGCTCCTTCTGAATAATGTATCAGTATCTGGTTATGTTCTCGCCGTAAGCGCGGCTCACGTGAAGCTGCTGGAAACGCGTCTGTGTAATCTGGAGACGTGTGATTTGAATAAAGCTTTAGTTTTGAATCCTGTCTCATTTGTTTTGTTGCCTCATGTTTCTTCATCTTCCCTGCACACGCTGTCCCTGTTCTGTAGTGTCTCGCGGCCACAAGCAATTTATCAAATTGAGTAAAAGATGATTTTATAAATAAAGTGATTTATAGTGTTCTTTTGATGGCTCTGATGGATGCAGTGCGGTGTTGTACGAGTGTCCTGCCTGAGCTGGCTCGGGCTGGGTTATTTGTGTCCTCACGCTGTCCTGTGTCCGTGTTCCTCCAGGTAACATCGAGTACAGCTGTCCGGCCACCAACGAGTGCGAGATCACCAAGCGGAGACGCAAGTCGTGTCAGGCGTGCCGCTTCATGAAGTGTCTGAAAGTGGGCATGCTGAAGGAAGGTGAGCCGATCACAGCGGTACGACACACGTGTGTGCGTGTGTGTGTGTGTGTGCGTGTGCGTGTGCGTGTGCGTGTGCGTGTGTGGGTTTGTTTATGTGATTTATGAGGACACAAATTTGTATAATGACATGTGTATTACACTGGTAGTACAACTTATGGGTGGTTTATGACGACATTTCAAAAGTTCTCATAAATCAAATGGCTTAAAAAACATAAAAAAACAATGTTTTATTAAAAAATAAAAAATGCAGCATGTCTCCTGTGATGGGTAGGTTTAGGGACAGGGGCAGTGTGTGTGTGTGTGTGTGTGTGTGTGTGTAAGGGGATAGAATATATAGTTTGTACAGTATAAAAACCATTACGCCTATGGAGAGTCCTCATAATGCTGTCGCACCAACATGTGTGTGTGTGTGTGTGTGTGTGCGTGTGTGTGTGTGTGTGTGTGTGTGTGCACTGACGAGGATACGCATGTTACATGCTGATCTTTATATCAATTTCCGTTATAGTTATTTTACTAAAATCATATTTTGTTACTTTAAACAATATAAACTGTAAAACTTTACAATAAGGTTTCATTCATAACTATACACATTTCTATTGCATTTATAAATGTTAGTTAACATTAATTTTAACATGAACTAATACATTATTAAAATAAAAACGTTACATCTGTTAATACTATTTAATGTAACATTCATTTTAACATTAAATTAAATGTTTTATAAATATTTAAGTTTTAGTAATTTTAGTACTTCAGCTTAAATTTATTTCAGTAACTTATTTTTTTGTGTGTAATTTAAACATTTTTAAAACTAATTTTTATTTGTTTATAGGGTTAGGGTTTAGTGTGTGTGTGTGTGTGTGTGTTTAGCTTTAATTTATTATTTTTTATGTTATAGTTTTAGTCATTTCAGTAATTCAACTTACATTTATTTTATTTCAGTAACTTTTTTTTGTAGTAATTTTATTCCAAGGCAACATTTGTCATTTTACATTTTCTCAGTTTTTATTTAAAATATAAATACGGTATATATTTTTTTTATGTCAATGAATGAAAAATATTTGTAATAGTTTTAGTTAACAGTAACAACACTTCCATAAACAAAACCACACAAAGTAAAAATAAAAACCCCACAACCCAGACATCATACGTATGTTTTTTGCAGACGGTTCAAGCTTGTCTTCAGGAGTTCTTCACCACAGTGCTGTACATGTGTGACGTGTTTCACCGTTCATTGGGTCACATGTTACTTTCCAGTGCCGTTTGTGGGCCTTTAAGTCAGTCACATGGTGTGAAGCATGTTTAGCGAGTACCTATATCTGCTCAAACACACGTCAGCGCTCAGGTTCAGCTCCTGCCACACACACACACACACACACACACACACCGTGTCAGAGCCGTAGATGTCGTTGGCTGGCGCTGCGGTGGGCCGTGTCAGAGCCGCGCTGGAGCCGAGGCGCTGTTGGCACGGCAGGAATATGCTGAAGCGTGGACCCGTGCGTCTGACTGATGAAGTGTAACAGTATTCCGGCTGGAAAGGCTCGTGTCCCAGAGCACACACACACACACACACACTCGCTCCCCGACGTATTGATCCGCTAAATGTTTTCCGAACATCTCAGCTCTCTTCCTGCGGATGCTGTTTTTAAAGGCCTGTCATGTGGGAAATCGGTGACAGTCAAATACACTCACAGATATTTCCTCCTTTCCTTTTTTTTTTGTTTTTTTTTTGCATGTTATTACAATGCAAAATTAGATTTTCTCACTCTTGTTTTCCAGATCAAATATCAAAACTTCAAGATGCATTTACTAGAGAAGCAAAATGGCTTAAAATAACAAGTCTTGCTTTCTCACAAAATTCATTGAAATGAAGTGAGTTTAAGCTGAAAGCCAGAGGACATATCTGCCAATGAAGTCAGGAAATAAAACTGGGTTTCCCTTTGAATATATATATATTTTTTTTTTTATGGAAACACTTTACAATAAGGTTTTATTTGTCATAATTCAGTTAGTTAACATGAACTAACAATGAGAAATACTTCTGAAGCATTTATTAATCTAATGTTAATTTCAACATTTGCTAATAGGCCTACATTATTAAAATCAAAATTTTTTGATTCATAAAAATGTATGGCTCATTGTTAGTTAATACATTAACTAATATTAGCTGATGGGATCTTATTGTAAAGTGTTAAAAAAAATTCCATTAGCATTGTTTTTGGCATAAACTCACTTAATTTTCATTTTAAAAGCAAGACTTAATATCTGATGTAATTTTGCTTGTCGGATAAAAGCATCTTGATGTAAGAACTCATTTTTCTGCAGTGTGTGTCGACGTGTGTATGGCGGAGTGACATAAGAGCATGTGTGCTGGAGGTCTGTAACGGTGTGTTTTACCCACAATGCATCTGTGCCTGTGAAAGCGCTTCCGTCTGTGTGGAGCTCAATGGAGTAACGCAATCTCTCCTCCGCACGAGACTCCGAGAATGAATCGTATTACTAGCTGATGAAAAATTAATGTAAATATATTATCTGGAGGAATAAGAGCCCAGAAAATAGGGAGAGATTGTCAGATATGAATCACCTGTGTCGAGGAGACACTGACATCTGTGCACGGCTCTTCTGCTCAGAAAACGGCATTTACCGGATCAAAAATACAGTAAAAACTGGGGGAAATATTACAGTAAACAGCTGTTTTCTATGTGAATATATAATAAAGTGTGATTTATTCCTGTGATCAAAGCTGTATTTTCAGCATCATTACTCCAGTCTTCAGTGTCACATGATCCTTCAGAAATCAGAGTTGATGATCAATAAACATTTATGATTATTATCAATGTTGAAAACAGTTGTGCTGTTTTAGATTTTTGTGGAAAACCTAAAATAGATTTGATGTATTTTACAAAACACGTACATTTTATTTTTCAGGATTATTTGATGAATAGAAACTTCGAAACATTTGTCAACCAATCAGAATGAAGCAACCAACAGGCCTATAGTATGAAATATAATGATATATATAATATAGGATTATTTTAGAATCATTAATATTATTATTTTTGTTAATATTTTGAATTACATTTTATTTGTATGCTTTCAGTTAGGATTTATTTAATTTTGAATTAATTGAGAATAACCCTGCTATAATATAACATAATATATTTTTATATTATATAATATAATTCAATATAATATATGAAATATAATATAATATATGTAAAATAACAACTAGTCAATAAGGAAAACCACAAACAGCAATGAAAATATGACTTGTAATACAGTATGTGTTTCTACAGGCTGTGTGTGTGTTGTGTGTGTTTCTGCAGTTGGTGTGTGTGTTGTGTGTGTTTCTACAGTTGGTGTGTGTGTTGTGTGTGTTTCTACAGGCTGTGTGTGTGTGTGTTGTGTGTGTTTCTGCAGTTGGTGTGTGTGTTGTGTGTGTTTCTACAGTTGGTGTGTGTGTTGTGTGTGTTTCTACAGGCTGTGTGTGTGTGTGTGTGTTGTGTGTGTTTCTACAGTTGGTGTGTGTGTTGTGTGTGTTTCTACAGGCTGTGTGTGTGTGTGTTGTGTGTGTTTCTGCAGTTGGTGTGTGTGTTGTGTGTGTTTCTACAGTTGGTGTGTGTGTTGTGTGTGTTTCTACAGGCTGTGTGTGTGTGTGTTGTGTGTGTTTCTGCAGTTGGTGTGTGTGTTGTGTGTGTTTCTACAGTTGGTGTGTGTGTTGTGTGTTTCTACAGGCTGTGTGTGTGTGTGTTGTGTGTGTTTCTGCAGTTGGTGTGTGTGTTGTGTGTGTTTCTACAGTTGGTGTGTGTGTTGTGTGTTTCTACAGTTGGTGTGTGTGTGTTGTGTGTTTCTACAGTTGGTGTGTGTGTTGTGTGTGTTTCTACAGTTGGTGTGTGTGTTGTGTGTGTTTCTACAGGCTGTGTGTGAGTTGTGTGTGTTTCTGCAGTTGGTGTGTGTGTTGTGTGTGTTTCTACAGGCTGTGTGTGTGTGTTGTGTGTGTTTCTACAGTTGGTGTGTGTGTTGTGTGTGTTTCTACAGTTGGTGTGTGTGTTGTGTGCGTTTCTACAGGCTGTGTGTGTGTGTTGTGTGTGTTTCTGCAGTTGGTGTGTGTGTTGTGTGTGTTTCTACAGGCTGTGTGTGTGTTTGTTGTGTGTGTTTCTACAGTTGGTGTGTGTGTTGTGTGTGTTTCTACAGTTGGTGTGTGTGTTGTGTGTGTTTCTACAGTTGGTGTGTGTGTGTTCTCTGCTCCTCATATAAGATAATTTAAGTTCCTGAACGTCCTGAAGTCAAACCGCTGTGTTGCACATTCAGTTTAGTGTTCGCTCTAATCCAGTGTAACCAGCTTTTCCAACATTATGAAAATATGTTCATACATTTCACAAATGAATATGACGATGTGAGAAGTCATCCAGTCGTCGTCCCGCGTCTGTCCTCGACGGCAAGGTCAGTGTGTGTCTCGGTCGCGACGCTACGTGAGCGCCAGATCAATCAGGCTCTTCAAGGAGAGGAGAAGATGAGACTCACAGGGTCACGTCTGTCCACGTCTGTCCACGTCTACTTCACCATATCTACTTCACCATATCTACTACACCATATCTACTTCACCTTGTCTACTTCACCATATCTACTTCACCATATCTACTACACCATATCTACTTCACCTTGTCTACTTCACCATATCTACTACACCATATCTACTACACCATATCTACTTCACCATATCTACTACACCATATCTACTACACCATATCTACTACACCATATCTACTTCACCATATCTACTACACCATATCTACTTCACCATATCTACTTCACCATATCTACTACACCATATCTACTTCACCTTGTCTACTTCACCATATCTACTACACCACCATATCTACTTCACCACCATATCTACTTCACCACCATATCTACTACACCATATCTACTTCACCATATCTACTACACCATATCTACTTCACCACCATATCTACTTCACCATATCTACTACACCATATCTACTTCACCATATCTACTACACCATATCTACTTCACCACCATATCTACTTCACCATATCTACTTCACCATATCTACTTCACCATATCTACTACACCATATCTACTTCACCTTGTCTACTTCACCATATCTACTACACCACCATATCTACTTCACCACCATATCTACTTCACCATATCTACTACACCATATCTACTTCACCTTGTCTACTTCACCATATCTACACCATATCTACTACACCATATCTACTTCACCATATCTACTACACCATATCTACTTCACCTTGTCTACTTCACCATATCTACTACACCACCATATCTACTTCACCACCATATCTACTTCACCATATCTACTACACCATATCTACTTCACCATATCTACTACACCATATCTACTTCACCACCATATCTACTACACCATATCTACTTCACCATATCTACTTCACCATATCTACTACACCATATCTACTTCACCTTGTCTACTTCACCATATCTACTACACCACCATATCTACTTCACCACCATATCTACTTCACCATATCTACTACACCATATCTACTTCACCATGTCTACTTCACCATATCTACTACACCATATCTACTACACCATATCTACTTCACCATATCTACTTCACCATATCTACTTCACCATATCTACTTAAACCATATCTACTACACCATATCTACTTCACCATATCTACTACACCATATCTACTTCACCACCATATCTACTACACCATATCTACTTCACCATATCTACTACACCATATCTACTTCACCTTGTCTACTTCACCATATCTACTACACCACCATATCTACTTCACCACCATATCTACTACACCACCATATCTACTACACCACCATATCTACTTCACCACCATATCTACTTCACCATATCTACTACACCATATCTACTTCACCATATCTACTACACCATATCTACTTCACCTTGTCTACTTCACCATATCTACTACACCACCATATCTACTTCACCACCATATCTACTTCACCACCATATCTACTTCACCATATCTACTTCAACATATCTACTTCACCATATCTACTACACCATATCTACTACACCATATCTACTTCACCATATCTACTTCACCACCATATCTACTTCACCATATCTACTTCACCATATCTACTACACCATATCTACTTCACCATATCTACTTCACCACCATATCTACTACACCATATCTACTTCACCATATCTACTTCACCACCATATCTACTTCACCACCATATCTACTTCACCATATCTACTTCACCATATCTACTACACCATATCTACTTCACCATATCTACTACACCATATCTACTTCACCATATCTACTTAACCTCGTCTACTTCACCATATCTACTTAACCTCATCTACTTCACCGTATCTACTTCACCATATCTACTTCACCACCATATCTACTTCACCATATATACTACACCTCGTCTACTTCACCTTATCTACTACACCATATCTACTACACCATATCTACTTCACCATATCTACTTAACCTCGTCTACTTCACCATATCTACTTCACCATATCTACTTAACCTCGTCTACTTCACCATATCTACTTTACCATAACTACTTCACTACCATATCTACTTCACCATATCTACTACACCTCGTCTACTTCACCATATCTACTACACCATATCTACTACACCTCGTCTACTTCACCATATCTACTTCACCACCATATCTACTTCACCATATCTACTTCACCATATCTACTACACCATATCTACTACACCTTGTCTACGTCACCATACACCTACTTCACCATATCTACTACACCATATCTACTTCACCACCATATCTACTTCACCATATCTACTACACCTCGTCTACTTCACCATATCTACTTCACCATATCTACTACCCCATATCTACTTCACCATATCTACTACACCATATCTACTTCACCATATCCACTTCACCATATTTACTACACCATATCTACTTCACCATATCTTCTACACCTCGTCTACTTCACCATATCTACTTCACCATATCTACTTCACCATATCTACTACACCATGTCTACTTCACCATATCTACTTCACCATGTCTACTTCACCATATCTACTTCACCATATCTACTTCACCATATCTACTTCACCTCCATATCTACTACACCATATCTACTTCACCACCATATCTACTTCACCATATCTACTTCACCATATCTACTTCACCTCGTCTACTTCACCATATCTACTTCACCTCATCTACTTCACCATATCTACTTCACCTTGTCTACTTCACCATATCTACTTAACCACCATGTCTACTACACCATATCTACTTCACCACCATATCTACTTCACCATATCTACTACACCATATCTACTTCACCATATCTACTTCACCACCATATCTACTTCACCTTGTCTACTTCACCACCATATCTACTTCACCATATCTACTTCAAATGTCTACTTCACCATATCTACTTCACCACCATATCTACTTCACCAAATCTACCTTCATTGTACGACCATCCCGACCGCAGACCAGCGAAGGGCACGCACTTAGATGTCTCACAGGATTACAACTTTACATGACACAAACTCTCCTCTGCCATCAACAGAGACAAACCTCTAATGGAGAGATAAGGGTTATTAAGCATTAGTTATGCCGTGTGATGACTGATGTGTAAAACTGAGCTGTATTTCTTCTTTTTACATAATAAATATTAATTAGACTACAACAATTTAAACATAACATGCATTTGACTATTTTAATATTACTAACACATTTTAGTTGTTCTGTTAATGAAGAATTATTTTTTTAAGAATATATTTTGTCGTACTTTATTTTCTATAAATAAATACTTTTATTAATCAAGAATGCATTAAATTGATCAAAAAAGACAGTAAAGACATTTATAATGTAGCGGAATATTCTCTTTCAAATAAATGCTGTTCTTTTTAACTTCTTATTCATCAAAGAATCCAGGAAAATAAAATGTATCAGTTTCCACCAAAATATGAACTGTTTTCAACATTGATAATATCTTAAATGTTCTTGAGCATCAAGTCATCATATTATCCTGATTTCTGAAGGATCATGTGACACTGAAGACTGGAGTAATGATGCTGAAAATACAGCTTTGATCACAGGAATAAATTACACTTTACTATATATTCACATAGAAAACAGCTGATTAAAATTGTAATTTTTTGTCACAACATTACTGGTTTTACTGTATTTTTGATCAAGTAACTGCAGGCTTATTTCACAGATTATTATAAAACGTGTGTTTACCCTGTGTTTAGTGCAGGGCTCGTCATGTGATCTCACCAAAAAAAACACCACGAGGAGAGAGAAATGACTTCAAACGGTAATGATAGAATAATTCCCGAGCTGATAAAACAAAGACTTTATCAGGCGCAGGATGTTTTCAGTGATGAGATTTACTGCATCGTCCTGGACCCGCTTCATTCCCTCAAAACAGGAAGTGATCAATAAGACGACTCAAATGTCAGGGACTACAGGTTTTTTCCTCTGATCAATGGGAGCGAACCGGAGCTGGGAAGAAAGGAACAGATACTATTGAGAGATTACACTGACGTAACCCAGACGCTTTAGACCCGCGAGACCCGCGCACTCCAGCGTCAGCTAGACGTCTGAGAAATATGTGTTGCTCTGTGGACACATCATTAGCATCATTAGCATTAGCTATCTCAATGCTTGTCTGGTATATTGGCCTTGTTTGTCAGAAGAGTGTTTTAAATGCTTTATAGCTATTTCAGTCTTGTGTGATATTACATGCACAACAGCAATCAGTTCAAATGGTTAGTATTCGTTTTTTTTTTTTTTATCACTTATATGTTCTGACTAGGGCTGCGTGAATTGGGGGGAATCAAATTGCAATTTTATATATATATAAAAATTGTGATTGTGATTTACAGTGTGTTAAAAAGGCTTGTTTGTTTGGGTTTCACAATTTGGCCCAAACATTTGTGGAAATATGTAAATATGTCTTGCAATAATAATAAGAATAATAGGTAACACTTTATTTATTTAGTGTCCTTGTTACATTTGTTACATGTACTTATTACTTACGTTAGTAATAACAGTAAATTATGCATAATTACATGAAAATAACCAAAGTACATGTAGTTAATTAATATTATTCAGTACTATATAATTACACTGTAACATTAACTCCTTAGAATAAAGTGTAACCCCTTATAGTAAGTATAGTCATTACTATTATTATTATTATTATGCTAAGCAAAATAAGAAATATCGATATTGTAATATTTCCCTCTACAATATGAAAATGAAGTATTTAAGGAAAATAATAATTGTATTTTTATTTGCGGTGAGCAAACTCCTCAACATGTCGATTAAAATCACACCTTTATGATAGTTTGAGTATAAAGTATATTTGAGGCTATAGACTATATAGATCTGACTATGTGAGACTATAGTTCGAATGAATCCCTTTTCTTATCACGACACATTGACATTACAGTGCAGAACGGCTCTTTCAGCGTTATCCTGAACATTGTATAAGCATTTGTTTCATGCGTCACTGAACGCAAGAGAGACTCTCGTGTGTAAACGACAAACGTCACGTCTTTTGGATGTTCCCGGTAAAGTCCCATCATGTTAATGTATGCATTTTTAAGTCCACAAGCTTTCACAGACAACCAAGGAAGTCTCGGTTTTTAAGTTTTGTTACCAGCTGTTCCAACATTAATACATGAAAAATCTTACATATAGCCCTTTAAAACTTGTCTTGTTGACAACAGCTGATTTATGAGCTCTTCTCGTTGCGGTGTGTGAAGAAGGTTCATGCATGTTTTGTTCCCAAATGCACGTTATAGCGACTCAAACTCAGACACAGAGATGAAGTCAGTGTTGATGAGCGTTTACTGAAGATCATCAGCCGCTCGACTACATGACACTCTTTTGTTCTTAGCTAAACGCATACATGAACATTTAAACTTCACTCTGAAACACACAGCACACATATTTATTGAAATAAATCACAGACTTTACGATGTGATAATCCCACTGTGAGAAATCACAATTTCAATTCATTTGGAGTAATAATGCAGCCCTGTGCTGACCTCATGTAATTATTTTCTAAGTCAGAGAAAGGAAAAAACACCGTATGAAAGTGTTCGCTAGGACTCGTGTTTATTCCTCACGCAAGGGTTTCATGATGTGTGAATACAGTGCTGGACTCGTGTGTTATGGGCTTTATGGTGTCCTTTTGGGAGCTTTGCAACATTCAGTCCAACGTCTCAGAAAAACCGTACGGGTTTGAAACCACGAGTGTGAATAAATGAGGACAGAACGGTCATTTTAGGTGAGCGGTTCCTCTAGCACACGCATGCGAGTGTGTGAGGCGCGTGTGTGTGTCGTTGTTTCCCTCGAGGCCTCGTCTGAACAGGTGAGAGGATTACCACAAGCGTGAACATGTGTTTTCCACCAGAGGGACGAGATCACTGACGACACACTGTAGATCATCTCGACACAACACACACTCATCAGCTGAATCACATGACCCGCCACAATCATCACTGTGTGTGTGTGTGGTCTGATTAAAAAGAGATTCTCAATGAAATTACTCTACGTAATTATGCCCTTCACGTGAACTTGTTATTTGAGTGTTTATCTGAAGGGAACTGTCTTCAGAAAAGTTTATTTCCAGTGTTTATAAGCGCAGTGCACAGGGGTCACCGCTGTATTTCTGCTTTTCCAGTGAATTTTCACTTTCATTCAGCCTGACTGCCGTTGTAAGGATTATTAACGTTTTGTTGATAAACTGTTGAACATATTTTGAACTGCAGAGTTGTTTAAATCATGGGAATTTGACCGTTTAGGTTTAGTTTGGTTTCAAAACAACTTTTCTACCTAAACAAGTTCTAGTTCTATTCTTTTTCCTAAATAAGTTTTCCGAAACGATTTCAACTGCTGATTCCAAGAGATTTTTAGTACAAAAAAATCAGCCTTTAGGGGCCAACAGCTTTTAATGGGACAACTGTGTACCAGAATAAACCCGACAGGGTGATCAGGATCAGGTTTTGCATCAGCCTGGAGGGGGTTATTCTGATATAACACACACACACACACACACAGCTTTGTTTTTGTGATTTATGAGGACATTCCATAGGCGTAATGGTTTTTATACTGTACAAACAATATATTCTATCCCCTTACACTGGTAAGTTGTAATACCAGTGTAATATGCATGTCATTATACACATTTGTGTCCTCATATATCACAATAACAAGCACACACACACACACACACACCTGAAGGGGTTTATTCTGAGATAACACACACAGGGCTTCATTAGTTGACTGTAATGTTGAAGGGAAAAATTAACTGATTTGTAGCTTTACAAACACTTAAATTACACTTTTATTTATTTTTTTTATAAAAAAGTTATATGAAATATAAACAGTTAAATGGTGGCTCTGTCATAAAAACTTGCCATATTTATTCAAACATGCATTAAATATTGAAGAACATTAAAAATTATAATGAATATGTAATATGGTGCATATATTTAGCAAAATTCTCCTCTCTAGAGTTAATTTTTCTAGCTGTCTAACGAGTTTATGGTCACATGGTTTTTTGTAATGTGACGTTACACGTTTACAAGCTGTATCTTTCCACGGCTGAAACACTGATTGATGATTCCATGTGACATGATACAGATTCGATAAGTTGTACTCGATCTTTTAACACACTTTCAGAAGCTCATTCATGTTGCGCTGTAACTGTATTATTAAGGCGGAAGAAGATCATGAGCCATCTCACGCAGAGAAATCGATATTTTTTACCCAGCCCTACTAATTACTACTAACTAATGTTAACAGAGATTAATAAATGCAGTAACAAATGTAATGCTCATCGTTAGTTAATGCATTAACTCATGTTAACTAATGGAACCTTGTCGTAAAGTGTTACCATCGTTTATAATATAATAATAAATGGTTAAAAAAAAAAGGTCACACTTTAGTTTAGGGTCCAATTCTCACTATTAACGACGACTTTTGCCTCAATAAACTCCTTATTAATAGTTATTAAAAGTTGTTAAGTTTAGGTATTGTGTGATTAAGGGATGTAGTAGCATGAATATGATCATGCAGAATTAGGCATTAATATGTGCTTTATAAGTACTAATAAACAGCCAATATCCTAGTAATATGCAACTAGTTAATAGTGAGAATTGGAGTATTTGACCCTAAACTAAAGATTGTGTCGTAATGACAAGCTGTTGTACTCCTAAAAGTCCAAGTTCCACACTTTCTTCCTGCGTGAGAGTGCATCGCCCCACAGTGAGCAACATTCAGTTGTCCTTTGGCAGGATTGCGCTGCGATAGTTTCCTCTTCGTTGGCAGCGTGTTTGGGACGAGTGCCTGATGCGGTTTGGCCCGGCTAGAAGAAGCCGTGGCACAGGTGTTTTGGGGTCAGATGTCAGCGGTCCCGCTTCTCCTGTCGCTGTACGTGAGGGAACACGCATGCGTCCACGAGCTGCCAAACGCAGGCGCTGAAAGAGTGCTGACGCGAGATGGAGGCTGTCGGCAGCCGTGAAAGGTGGAGTTCAGGACGCGGCCCTGTGAACTTCCTAGCTAAAAGCGGGTCATCCTAAGCTCCCCGAGTCAGTGCCAACCATCCCAGCCACGCTGACACGTTCCCCTCTCACTGATGACGGCTCCCAGAACAGGTGAGACCACCAAAAATAAGGGCCCTTGCCAAGTGCGGCGACCCCCCGCCGGAGCGGGACAGGGCTTCGCTCGAGAGGGGATTGTTGTTTTAAAAGAGAAATTTTACGATTTGATAATCCCACTGTGAGAAATCACAATTTCAATGTATTTGGAGTAATAATGCAGCCCTGGTGCTGACCTCATGTAATTATTTTCTTGCATATGAAAGTGGATGGTGATTTATTCCGTCAGAGAAAGGAAAAAACACCGTATGAAAGTGTTCGCTAGGACTCGTGTTTATTCCTCACGCAAGGGTTTCATGATGTGTGAATACAGTGCTGGACTCGTGTGTTACGGGCTTTATGGTGTCCTTTTGGGAGCTCAGAAAAACCGTACGGGTTTGAAACCACGAGTGTGAATAAATGAGGACAGAACGGTCATTTTAGGTGAGCGGTTCCTCTAGCACACACATGCGAGTGTGTGAGGCGCGTGTGTGTGTCGTTGTTGTTTTGGGAGAGGAAAAGGAGCCCGGGCCCGAAGGCTAATCCGCACTCGGATGCCTTCCACACTGACCCTAAGCCCTTTCTCTCACACACACACACACACACACACACACACCGCCACGCTCGCTTTGAAGAAACGACATTCGAGATCCGCTCGCTGGGAATCGGCGGTCAAGTAAAGTACAGCGATGTATTTGTTGACCACCGCTCTCGTGTTTCATTGAAGATATTCCCGTTTGAGCCGCTCGTTCCTCTGATATCTGTGTACAATTATTATAATTTTTTTAATGAAATATTGCAGTGTTTATCATAAATTATTTATCGGTGTACATCATTATTGTTTTAATAATCTTGAATGAGAATAAGTTCCTCTTGCAGCATCTCTTCTCTCCTCTGATGACGGGGGCGGGGCTATAACCTGTCACTCACACAAGATCAGCCAATAGCAAACCACAACCAGCCAATCAGATCCCCACAGACACAATCAAGCCCCGCCCACATTTGTTCTCGTTCCTGAAGCATTTTGCTCGATATACGACACAATAGAGAAAACACCAGCGCAACTTCTGTTTCATGATGACTTTATCTTCAACATGAAATGGCATTCACATAATTACCTTCTTTATTTAAGAAACAGGAAATTTGGTATCAATCGGAGGGCTTTTCACTGCAAACTATTTTATCTTGTTTTCTAGTAGAAATATCTATACAATCTTAAATCAAGGTACATTTCCTTAAGATGCAAAATAACTGCAAAATTTAAGTTTATGGTTAAAACGAGAAAAATTATGTTTGTCAGAAAAATTTACTTAATTTACTCCCATTGTCAGACATTTGGTCTTGTTTCTTTTTTGTTTTTTTTCTTGTAGCATAAACTCACTTAATATAATACAACCTTATACAACTCATCATTTTGTTTCACAAATAAATGTATCTTGATACACATAAGAATGTTTCGATATTTGCACTCGAAACCAAGACAAAAATACTGAGAAAGAAAATATTTTTTTGCAATGATTAGTGTAAAATATACTTTTTAATCAAGCATTTTATAAAGACAAACATTTGTTTTTCGTTGGAATAACATGAACTAATGAGTCTTAAACGTGACTAACTAACTAACATCCAATTCGCATCGCACACAAACCTGTAAAAAGCGTTCTTGATCTCTGAATGAGCGTGTGTCTATAGTGAATGAGTGTGTGTCTATAGTGTACTTGTATTGACTGGATCAGAGAGGTTGCGATCTAAAGACCTCATGATACACGATCCATCCGCTACACACCGGCCTTTTCTTTCATCCCCCCCTCTCTCATCCTGACCCTCCTGTTCCGCGTGTAACGGGAGACTAGATAGTGCCAAGGTTTAATTCCTGTCAGCATCTGTTTAATTACGCCGGTTACGGTTCTAATTAAAACAGGCACCTTTGCACCTCTGCATCTCCACTCCGGCTTTGCAGTGGCGTGTGACGTGAAGCGTCTGAATCCCACAGTCTTCAGGGAGACCGGCGGCCGGAGGAATGTGACCCAGTGCGGGTCACAGACGCCAGCCTGAGACGGGTGCGGGTCACAGACGCCAGCCTGAGACGGGTGCGGGTCACAGACGCCAGCCTGAGACGGGTGCGGGTCACAGACGCCAGCCTGAGACGGGTGCGGGTCACAGACGCCAGCCTGAGACGGGTGCGGGTCACAGACGCCAGCCTGAGACGGGTGCGGGTCACCGACTCCAGCCTGAGACGGGTGCGGGTCACAGACGCCAGCCTGAGACGGGTGCGGGTCACAGACGCCAGCCTGAGACGGGTGCGGGTCACAGACGCCAGCCTGAGACGGGTGCGGGTCACAGACGCCAGCCTGAGACGGGTGCGGGTCACAGACGCCAGCCTGAGACGGGTGCGGGTCACAGACGCCAGCCTGAGACGGGTGCGGGTCACAGACGCCAGCCTGAGACGGGTGCGGGTCACAGACGCCAGCCTGAGACGGGTGCGGGTCACAGACGCCAGCCTGAGACGGGTGCGGGTCACCGACTCCAGCCTGAGACGGGTGCGGGTCACAGACGCCAGCCTGAGACGGGTGCGGGTCACAGACGCCAGCCTGAGACGGGTGCGGGTCACAGACGCCAGCCTGAGACGGGTGCGGGTCACAGACGCCAGCCTGAGACGGGTGCGGGTCACAGACTCCAGCCTGAGACGGGTGCGGGTCACAGACGCCAGCCTGAGACGGGTGCGGGTCACAGTGCAGTCGCCCTGTCCCATGTGCAGAAAAACACCCCCAAAGCATGATGCTACCACCCCCATGCTTCACAGTAGGGATGGTGTTCTTGGGATGGTACTCATCATTCTTCTTCCTCCAAACACGGTTAGTGGAATTATGACCAAAAAGTTATATTTTGGTCTCATCTGACCACATGACTTTCTCCCGTGACTCCTCTGGATCATCCAAATGGTCATTGGCAAACTTAAGACGGGCCTTGACATGTGCTGGTTTAAGCAGGGGAACCTTCCGTGCCATGCATGATTTCAAACCATGACGTCTTAGTGTATTACCAGCAGTAACCTTGGAAACGGTGGTCCCAGCTCTTTTCAGGTCATTGACCAGCTCCTCCCGTGTAGTTCTGGGCTGATTTCTCACCTTTCTTAGGATCATTGAGACCCCACAAGGTGAGATCTTGCATGGAGCCCCAGTCCGAGGGAGATTGACAGTCATGTTTAGCTTCTTCCATTTTCTAATGATTGCTTCAACAGTGGACCTTTTTTCACCAAGCTGCTTGGCAATTTCCCCGTAGCCCTTTCCAGCCTTGTGGAGGTGTACAATTTTGTCTCTAGTGTCTTTGGACAGCTCTTTGGTCTTGGCCATGTTAGTAGTTGGATTCTTACTGATTGTATGGGGTGGACAGGGGTCTTTATGCAGCTAACGACCTCAAACAGGTGCATCTAATTTAGGATAATAAATGGAGTGGAGGTGGACATTTTAAAGGCAGACTAACAGGTCTTTGAGGGTCAGAATTCTAGCTGATAGACAGGTGTTCAAATACTTATTTGCAGATGTATCTTACAAATAAATAGTTAAAAAATCATACATTGTGATTTCTGGATTTTTTTTTATAGATTATGTCTCTCACAATGGACATGCACCTACGCTGAACAATTTCAGACCCCTCCATGATTTCTAAGTGGGAGAACTTGCAAAATAGCAGGGTGTTCAAATACTTACTTTCTTCACTGTATATGTGCGTGAGTGAATGTGTGTGTGAGTGAGTGTGCGTGAGTGAGTGAGTGTGCACGTGTGTGTGAGTGAGTGCGTGTGTGTATATATGTGCGTGAGTGAATGCCTGCTCATATATGTGCGTGAGTGAATGTGTGTGTGTGTGTGTGTGTGTGAGTGAATGTGTGTGTGAGTGAGTGTGCGTGAGTGAGTGAGTGTGCACGTGTGTGTGAGTGCGTGCGTATATATGTGCGTGAGTGAATGTGTGTGTGAGTGAGTGCCTGCGCATATATGTGCGTGAGTGAATGTGTGTGTGTGTGTGTGTGTGTGTGTGTGTGTGTGTGTGTGAGTGAATGTGTGTGTGAGTGAATGTGTGTGTGAGTGAGTGTGCGTGAGTGAGTGTGTGAGTGCCTGCGTATATATGTGCGTGAATGTGTGTGTGTGTGTGAGTGAATGTGTGTGAGTGAGTGTGCGTGAGTGAGTGTGTGAGTGCCTGCGTATATATGTGCGTGAGTGAATGTGTGTGTGTGTGTGTGAGTGAGTGAGTGAGTGAGTGAGTGTGCACGTGTGTGTGAGTGAGTGCGTGCGTATATATGTGCGTGAGTGAATGTGTGTGTGTGTGAGTGTGTGCATATATATGTGCGTGAGTGAATGTGTGTGTGAGTGAGTGTGCGTGAGTGAGTGTGTGAGTGCCTGCGTATATATGTGCGTGAGTGAGTGTGTGTGTGTGTGTGTGTGTGTGTGTGTGCGTGAGTGAATGTGTGTGTGAGTGAGTGTGTGAGTGCCTACGTATATATGTGCGTGAGTGAGTGTGTGTGTGTGTGTGTGCGTGTGTGTGTGTGTGTGTGTGTGTGTGTGTGTGTGTGTGTGTGTGTGTGAGACGGCACGCAATGACTGGTCTGGAAGCGACGTGTGAGTCTGACATGTTTCTTGTCCACGACACAACAAGATTTTAGGAGTCAAAGTCGTGTAATCTGACACAGTGACTATCGTAACAGACAACAATAGTGTATTCTGAACCAGGCATGAGGTATGTTGTATTAATAAGCTTTTTAAGTCAAACCATTTGGGCCAAACTTAAATTATATTTACCATGCATTTAGTCAATCTAATCTTTAGCATTATTCAAAATCATTTATCCCTCTCCCCACCGTCTGTGACTATCAATAAAATATATTAAAACTGTATTTGGGAGAAATGAGATTTTACTGGGACTTAGCGAGCATCAAATGATGTCCCGGAGTTTGCGAGGAAGAGTGGGACCACGGGGACCGGCGGGTAATTAGGTTAATGGGTTGTCAGTGTCAGGAAATTGAAAGACAATCCTAATCAGATTTCTGTTTCTAGGGAATCAAATAATTTGTATAAGGAGAAGAAATCTCCCGATTCGGCTTCTGGAGAGATAATGCAGTTTGTTGTCGCAGCTCTTTGTTGCGCTTTTTGTGTCATGTTTCATTATAATTCAGATCAAACGCATTTAGCAGTTCATATATTATGGAGTTGTGCTTTTCTGGGAAGCGTTGTAAATGTAAAGCATAATACTGTTGTCATTTGTCAGCTGATTATGGGTGTTAAATGAAGCCCGTTCCTCTTCTCGTTGTGTGTGTGTGTTCCTCCTGCTCTGCTCCAATCACACACTCTGTAATGTCCAGGAAAGGAGAGTTAAGGAGTGATTTGGCGTAGTGCACACACACCTCTCTGACACAGAGGGACTCTCTTAACCACTCGCTCCTACAGTACGTCATACACGTCCCGTAACTTGTTTTTAAAACAGCAACATTTCCCTTTAATACGAATCATTAGATACTCTGTGTTTCAGCTGTACCCATTAACTCTTTAACTGAGAAAATCAAGTGTTTTTTTAAAGACTTCATCATGTCTTTATGCTTCTATCACTTGTTTCTGCTGCTTCTTCTCCAGTGTTTTGATCAGGAGAATCAGGACTCTTTCAGAAGATGTGTTATAGCGCCCCCTACAGTATAGCAGTGCAAGCCAGAAAATTATGCAAATGGCGGGAAAGAGTTAAAAATGATGAAAACATTATGTTCACCTGACCTGTTTTTTTTATGTTAAAATTTTTTTTGGTAACACTTTATTTTGATGGTCCCTTTTGAACGTGCTATTGACTATAAGTAACTTTGCAACTATATGTCAACTAACTCTCAGTGGAGTATTAGTAGACTGTCTGCTTAATATCTGCATATACTTTATTGTGATGGTCCTCCAACAGACACTCTACTGACTATAAGACATTTTTCAACTACATGTCAACTTAATCTAACCCTAACCCTACCAGTCTACTAATGCTCTACTAATACTCTATTAATACTCTACTAACACTCTATTAATACTCTACTAACACTCTATTAATACTCTACTAACACTCTCTTAATACTCTACTAACACTCTATTAATACTCTACTAACACTCTATTAATACTAACACTCTCTTAATACTAACACTCTCTTAATACTCTACTAACACTCTACTAATACTCTACTAACACTCTATCAATACTCTACTAACACTCTACTAACACTATACTAACACTCTATTAATACTCTACTAACACTCTATTAATACTCTACTAACACTCTACTAATACTCTACTAACACTCTATTAATACTCTACTAACACGCTACTAATACTCTACTAACACTTTATTAATACTCTACTAATACTCTACTAACACTCTATTAATACTAACACTCTCTTAATACTAACACTCTTAATACTCTACTAACACTCTACTAACACTCTACTAACACTCTATCAATACTCTACTAACACTCTATCAATACTCTACTAACACTCTATTAATACTCTACTAACACTCTACTAACACTACTAACACTCTACTAATACTCTACTAACACTCTACTAACACTCTACTAATACTCTACTAACACTCTACTAACACTCTACTAACACTCTACTAATACTCTACTAACACTACTAATACTCTACTAACACTCTACTAATACTCTACTAACACTCTACTAACACTACTAATACTCTACTAACACTCTATTAATACTCTACTAATACTCTACTAACACTCTACGAATACTCTACTAACACTCTATTAATACTCTACTAACACTCTACTAACACTCTATTAATACTCTACTCTACTAACACTCTAATGAGAGTTAGTAGACATTTAGGAGCAACGTTACTTATAGTCAACAGAATGTGTTAAAGGGACCATCAAAATAAAGTGAAACCTTTTTTCTGTTATTCCTTGGTTGGAAACATTCCATTTTATCATTCTCCAAACATAATGGGAATGTTACTTTTTCCTTTTTTTTTCCTTTTTTTTTTTGGTTAGGTGAATGTTAAGGGAATATTCCGTTTCTTCATTCTTCACACATTATTAGAATGTTACTTTTAATGTTCTCTAATTGTTCCGAATCAACAAGTACAATTTAAAGAATGTCAGATGAACGTCCAACTTTAGTTTCAGAAAAAAACACACCATGAACAATGTATAAATAATGTTTTTGTGCTAACGAGAACATTATTAAAGACCAGATAAATCTAAACAAACGTTCTATTAACGTTACTGGAAGAGATTTCCGTGTTAGCTGGGAAAAACATTTGGTGGAGGATTTACTTTGAAATCATTTTCACAAATAATTACAAAGAAACACATTGAATTGAACGTGAAATTTTGAAGTAGAAAGACAAATTACTCCAATAATGTTTTATTAACAATAAAAAATATTTTTGACAGTGTCATTTGCTTTTTAAGTAAGTGTCAAAATGTTTTTGTTTAGATCATGTCCTTAATCATAGGTTGTATTAATAACTAGCTAGATCAGAAAAAACACAATGGTTGCTGCATTAACACGTGTAATGTGCAAAATAAGGTTATTTTGTCAAAAATGTAGA
>JAULUF010000032.1:3597500-3620000 GCA_031834385.1 Semotilus atromaculatus | reverse complement strand
ACCGTTATGTTTTTATTACCTTAGAATGAGCATTTCTCTCTACACACACACCGCGGGTCTCCTTACATCCACATGTGTCTACAGTGGCCCTGAGCGGACAAACGCGTTTCATCAGTATGATGTTATTCGTGCAAAGAAGCTATAGCTAAAGTCAGCGAATAAACACTGACACAATGATGAACAAGTAACAATAATATTCGCAATAACATATCGTTTTATTGAATAATTAAGTAAACCTAATTTATTTATCTTTGTAAAGAAACTACATTGCTTAACTGGCTCCTCTCTGCTGTCTCAGACGACGACATCACTTCCTGTCTGCCACCGTAACTTCTGTTGGTTGCTATTCACAACCTCACCACTAGATGCCGCTAAAAATTATACACTGCACCTTTAAAACCAGAATAAACAGTCAACAAATAATGAATGTTGTATTTTATATAGCATGTAAATGTACTGTAATGATTTAATAACATTAATCAACAGAAGCAGAAATAATGATTTATTAATGGGTATGAATATGAACACAGCGGTAGAAAAAGTATATTATGAATTGTTTGTGAATATTTTTGTATTAAAACTGAAACAAAACTGTCAATAAATGGTTATATTTTATAAAGCTTCTGCAGTGTAAATGCTGTGTGTGAGTGACTAACTGTGCCTCGTCCTCCTCAGTGACGAAGATCGTGTCTCATCTGCTGGTGGCGGAGCCGGAGAAGATCTACGCCATGCCGGACCCGAGTCTCCCTGAGAGCGACATCAAGGCGCTGACCACCCTGTGTGACCTGGCCGACCGCGAGCTCGTGGTCATCATCGGCTGGGCCAAACACATCCCGGGTCAGTCACACACACACGCCTGCGGATACACTCGCACGCTTAGACCTCAACACTGCCACTTTCCCACAAACACTGGGCCAAACACATCCTAGGTCAGTCACACACACACACACACACACACCTGCAAATACACTTGCACGCTTAGACTTCAGACAAACACTGCCACTTTCCCACAAACACTGGGCCAAACACATCCTAGGTCAGTCACACACACACACACACCTGCAGATACACTCGCATGCTTAGACCTCAGATAAACACTCCCACTTACCCACAAACACTCCCACAAAATCTCCCACAAATACTCCCACAAAATCTCCCACAAACACTCCCACTTTCCCACAAAAACACCCTCAAATACTCCCACAAACACTCCCACTTTCCCACAAACACTCCCACAAACACTCCCACAAAAACTCCCACAAACACTCCCACTTTCCCACAAACACTCCCACTTTCCCACAAACACTCCCACTTTCCCACAAAAACACCCTCAAATACTCCCACAAACACTCCCACTTTCCCACAAACACTCACAAATACTCCCACAAATACTCCCACAAACACTCCCACTTTCCCACAAACACTCACAAATACTCCCACAAACACTCCCACTTTCCCACAAACACTCACAAATACTCCCACAAACACTCCCACTTTCCCAAAAAAACACCCTCAAATACTCCCACAAACACTCCCACTTTCCCACAAAAACACCCTCAAATACTCCCACAAACACTCCCACAAACACTCCCACTTTCCCACAAAAACACCCTCAAATACTCCCACAAACACTCCCACTTTCCCACAAACACTCACAAATACTCCCACAAACACTCCCACTTTCCCACAAACACTCACAAATACTCCCACAAACACTTCCACTTTCCCACAAAAACACCCTCAAATACTCCCACAAACACTCACAAATACTCCCACAAACACTCCCACTTTCCCAAAAAAACACCCTCAAATACTCCCACAAACACTCCCACTTTCCCACAAACACTCACAAATACTCCCACAAATACTCCCACAAACACTCCCACTTTCCCAAAAATACACCCTCAAATACTCCCACAAACACTCCCACTTTCCCACAAACACTCACAAATACTCCCACAACTACTCCCACAAACACTTCCACTTTCCCACAAACACTCACAAATACTCCCACAAACACTCCCACTTTCCCACAAACACTCCCACTTTCCCACAAAAACACCCTCAAATACTCCCACAAACACTCCCACTTACCCACAAACACTCCCACTTTCCCACAAAAACCCACAAACACTCCCACTTTCGCACAAACACCCACAAACACTCCCACTTTCCCACAAAAAAAGCTCTGCGCAGACCGATTGGTGGCTGCCTTGATAGAGCGCCGACTCCATGTGACTGTGACGTATGCCATCAAAGCAGCGCGAGAGCGATTCGAGAGCAGCCGCAGGACTCAGCCAGTCTCTAGAGCGGCTCACGAGCTCTGATGATGACACAGCTGTTCCACAATTGGCCGGATTCACCATACAATGATCACGTGTGTGTGTTATCTCAGAATAAACCCCCTTCAGGCTGATGCAAGACCTGATCCTGATCATTCTGAGATAACAACCGGCTGGATGTTCATTTTTTCTTACTTATAAGCATGTCCTCCTGTCAGTTGCAGTTAAACAGACGTTAAATGAAGAAAGGGAACGAAGCTGTATTAGCATCCTGACTGTGTTGTGTTTTTGGGGAAGATGGTAATCATTAGTAGGGTGAAGTGCTATCTAGTAAGGAGATTAGGAGGATGTTGACCCTCTTAATCACACACACTCGCTCACTCACTCACACACACACAGCAGTGCTGCGTCAGCACAGAGAGCATTTCAGCAAGGCGCTTACAGCCGACTGAATCACTACTGACCCAAAAACACAGTCTCCTCAAAAGCTCTGCAACACACACATACACACACACACACACACACACACACACACACACACACACGCACACACACACGCACGCATGCACATACACATACACATACACATACTCATACAAATACACAAACACACGCACTCACAGATACACACACGCACTCACACACACACACACACACACACACTCACTCACACACACACGCACTCACAGACACACACACACACACAAATGCACTCACACTCACACACACACACACACACACACACACTCACATATGTTGTTTGTTTGCTTTGCATTGTTTTGTCTTACTGGCAAAGATTTATTAACCAAATATAATGCAGAAGGTAGTGCACATATTCTGCTTTAATAACATTTTAATTAATCAATTCAGTAAACTTATTTCTGTCATTACATTGCATTATAGATCAGCTGTTAAAAAAAACATATCGTTCAGCAGTATTTACTAAAACAAAACAATATTGCACAAAAGACATTTAAAACTTTAACATCATTAGTCAGTTATGGAGAAATATTCACTAATGTGGCTTTACTTATAGTTGTTGTTGTTTTTTAAACGGCACTAAAAGGCTAGTTTTATTCGACTGAAGTTCGTTAGACCACTGACTAAAATGTTACAGTGACTTTTTCCCCAGAGTCAACGTAAAACGCTGTTCACTTCTGTAATGTAAAATAATTATAAGTGCAACAGGTAAAGTGTGGGATTGAACTTGATTTTATCCATGAGGAATTGGATTTGTGTAAATATTCTGAGTGTCGTCTCACACACAGTGGCCTTCGGTCCCGTACACACCTGTCCGGAGCGCACTCGTGTTTATATGTCCCAGTAAAGCCCTTTATAGAGCGCTTCGGGACACTGCGCTCACACACACCGTCTCATCTGTCAGTAAACGCAGTAAACGCCTCCTCGTACGGTCAGGCCTATCCAATCGTCCGCTGATTAACTGTTCATTAATCCCTGAGCCGGGTGTCCGGCTCCGCTTGGCTCGCGCTGAGAGGAGGCTCTGGAAATAGTGTGAGTGGCGTCTCATTAAAGCTGATGTGTGGGACATGTTGACAGAGGGCTTTTTTTCCCTGCTAAGGTGCTAAAGACCTTTGACACACATACACCAGCTTCTTGTTCTCAGCCGGATCGCCTTTCAGTCCTGGAGTTTCCCTCCACTCACACTTCACAGATATGCTAACGGGCTAAATGCTAGTCGGACTGTAACTTACAAAAACCCACAGGATCTTGATTCCGATATGGAAGCAACTGGCGTCTGATGATCATGACGTGTTCGGGATAACTGTGTGCGTGTCTGAGTTGATCTGGAATAAAGCTTTGCATTCCTCCGCTGGTCGGCCCAGTTGCCTGTCACGTTAGACAGCTGGTGATGTCCTGGCTTCGGACCCCTGACTCCTAGGGCCAGATTCTTCCAGTTGGGAATTCTGCGGTGAGAATGTGTTGGATTGTTTCCCAACCTGTGCGAATTCACGTGGCATGATAGTGGTCATGCTCTCAAATGTTATTCTGATTGAACAAGAGATAACACATAATGGCTCTGTCCTAATAAACAGGTATTGCCTACATAGGCAGCATTTAAAGGCATCGCAGACATGCTCCTGATGCAAAGGCACTTGCTGAATTAAATTGCCTTTTACAATGCCTCATTTTTGGCCAAATACAATATTTGCGGTCATATTAGCGAAATTTTAGAGAAATTTTCGATTGCCTGTTGTTAATAGTGTATCGATGTATGAAGAATAACTCACACATAACTAAGAAACTTGCAAAATAAAGCATCATTACCATAGACTGTATAAAACAATAGACTAGTTTTCCGAAGAGCATTTTTGAAGCCCAAAGTGGGCGGAGCCGTCCGTCGCCATCTTGGCAGCGTCACTCCCTGATAACCGTAAATGTGCAGCGAGGCGGATTAGCTGAGGTGACGTAACGCTAACAGACAGAAGACAAACAGCTAGTAGTGACATCAGCGGCACTCCACCTGTCACTCAACTGGCCACACCCTTAATTATGCAGAACTTTAAGGCTTAATATCATTTAAATGGATGAGAATGTAAAAAATTCACCCCCCTCACAGTTTTCATGAAGGGTAAAATTAGCTATATAGACCAAAACCACTTTTCGCACCAGACTGTAAACTGGTGCGAAAGTTGGGCATTTTAACATGGGGGTCTATGGGACTGACTCTCTTTTGAAGCCTGTCTCTAGAGGTCAGACGATGAATGGCAGTTTAAGTCTGTGTTTCGAGAGAGAGACCGGAAGGTTGTCGATTGGTCATCATTACATGTCATTTTCAATATCATCCTTTTGGCCAAATCGGTCAAATTAGCAACATATCTGTGAAATTGTAGCAAGTAAAATTGTCAAAGTCACTTGTGAAAGAAGGCATTATTACATTGGTTTTACAATACCTCTGTTTTTCTAAATCCTAAAGGTGCGGTCAGTCTTGTGAAATTTCAGTTGTTATTTCTCTTGTCAATAGTGTAGAAATGTATGAAGTACAGCTCACACAGAAACCAAGCAGCTTTCTGTTGGTCTCCTCATCAAATTCATGTGTTGAACCCAAAATATATGTCACCCTCACAAGAAAATCCCAATCGTGTGGATTCCTATTGAAATGACTGTAATATCAGTCACTTCTGAGGATTTGTTCCAGCTGTCATGCACAGCCCACAGTAAAGGTACGGACGAAACCCAGTCATTTCAACAGGAATCCATTCGATCTGGGTGAAACATTTCCTCATGCAAATTTCTCAGGGGTTCAAGTTGGTCATGCAAACTCACTGCGTTGACCATCAGACAGCGGCTTGGTTTGAAAGTAATTTCCCAGCAAAACAATAGCCGTCTTGGTTAACTATAGACCCGATATAGTCCGGCTATGAGTAACACACGTCTTGAATTTGGTTACATGTTTTTTTTGCCAAAATAAATGGCAAGATCTTTGATATCCCATCATGTAAGCAAAGTCAACGGTGATTACAAGGTGTTTGGTTTAATTTCTTTGACATTATCTCATTGATGACTAGTCTATTCTTGGGCGATGGTTAGACATCTATTACATTTTCATTGACAGCCCAAACTTTGCCTTGTTTTAGCCGAGACATCAGGGCTGTTTTTGGACGGCTATTAGACGTCTTTAAAACGCAAAATTGCTTGGGTAGTGTGTGAGATGCACTTCATACATCGCTACCCTATTGACAATAGATAATAGACCCTTTTTGCACACAAAATTTCACAAGAATTTGGCCTTGTCCACCTCGACCAGCCATAGAGTGCGAATTACCCCACTATAATTGGGGGGGTACTGCTCCTTCACTTCTTCTACCAGTGTTTCTCACAAGATTTTTGTTAAATCTGTGGTGAGTGTACCTCTGTCCCTCTAGGGGGGTTCGGGGGCATGGTCCCCCGTAAGAAAATGTTGTGCTTTTTATTGTTCAATTCATCAATCTGGTGCACTTTGAGAGTTCAAAATTAAGAGCTCCAACCCATATTCAGTGTGCAAATTGAACAAAGAAAAACTCAAAACTCTTTTAGTTGTGATATAGTGTCTGTCTACATTACACTGTACATAATTAATCATAGTTATAATATTAATCACATGACAGTAATAGCCATAAGCGTAAAACACATGCACTGAAAAAAAAAACTAATTTTTTAGAACTAATTAGTTTAGAACTAATTTCTATACTTGAAAGAGATAAACACATTATCTTTTAATTTGATGGAAACTGCATCAAGCGTTTATTTTGGCGTAAATCATTGTTTACAAACGGTCTCATACTCTACAATTCTAGTCAAATGCGTAATCGTCCAATATGCCGATGTGGAAATAATGCGTAACTGGGTAATGGGTTCCTTCTCATAGCCTGTGTTCTGAAAGTATAGCCTAGTTCTGCTATGGACCGATCAAAAAATATATATATAAAAAAAATAATAATTTAAAGTATGAGATGTATTGGCCCAAAAAGCACGTCGGCCCACAGGGAAAATGCTCGGTATGCCCGATGGCCAGTCCAGCCCTGTAACTGTAATTATATATTTTCACAATATCAGAACAATTATCTGCCCCCCCCAAAACTGATATTTATGTCCCTTTGCGGATGTCATGTCCCTGTAATTCGAACTATGACCAGCCATACTGAATTTGGATATTTTTCTCCTCAGTCCAGTCTTCATAATCAGTCATGGGCAGCTTTGGTAACGCTCTTGCGGTTAACCAGGTACAGGCATCATGTCACCCCAGATAATTCCCTCGTACACTCAGAGATTCCTCTTGTATCCGTCCGTCTCCCTCTCTCTCCTCCCCTGGCTTGGGTTTGCTGTTTTCTCGTTGTCGTTAAACGGTGAAATCTCTTCTTGATGTGTTGGCGAGGCTGATCCAGCTCGAGCTGTGTAATCTCCTTGTAATGGACTGTGAATACTGCCGGCTGATAAATCAGCACCTCATCAGCGGCCTTTATTAAATATAGACACCGACCGACAGGCCTTAGTATATTCAATTTAACCATTGACGGGCTCCATCGTGATGGATGGGGCAATCCAGGCCCGGAGCGACCCCTTGGCCACCCATGCGTGGGATGGGAGAGGTGCGTGAGGGGCGTCCGGCGCAGAGGACAAGAGTCTTGGCTCTAGCGCTTACTACTTGGTCGACTACTTGCCCGGGAAAGTCGTCAACTAATCGGCAACATGCCATTAGCGGTCCAGCATGTGTGGACTACCAGTGTGTGTGCAGAGATGATGCAGTCATGGTCACTCGCACAGATATGTTGGCTTGTAAAGACCCCCGTATACTTCAAGTGAAACTGAAACTGGTGAATTTAGAGGGAAATCATTCGCATTCATTCATCAATGTTTTTCACTTGGAGTTGTTTCGCGAGTTCAAAACAGCTCATCAAAGGCCTTGTCCGCACTAATACGATTTCGTTTGGGAAAAAAACGCATTTTCTCGATCTTTTGGTCTTCCGTTCACACGCAGACAGCGTTTTTATTAATGAAAACTAAGCTTTTTGAAAACGCTCTCCAAACATTTGAAAACGCTGTTTCGTGTTGTAGTGTGGACTGTGAAAACTGAGGTATTTGAAAACGATGACGTAAGTTTAGTCATGTGACGTATATTGTACCAATAGATATTCATGTTTATAGCGGTATTGTGCCTGTTATGTGCTGTTCACTTTCACACAGTTGCTAAAACATGTAAACTCTTCATATCACAGTCCTGCAAAGATGACAGGATTTACTCACATTTGCTAAACATGAGCAGTTTTAGTGTTTTAGACCAAACATATAATGGTGTGTGAGAGCGACCTGGACCATATTTTGCTAAATAAAATGATCCTGTCAGAAGAATTATGCAATAACTTTATTATTTATTTTTCTGTCTGTATCATCTGAGTGAGCTTTGTGAGGGTTTACTCATGCACAGTAAATTTAGCGTTTTCCCAAAGTTTCTCATCCGCACTGAAATGTCTGAAAACGACAATGTGTTTGACAGAGAGCGTTTTTAAACGAAAACACTGTTTACGAATGTATCCGGATTAACGCAGACGTAGCCAAAGTGAACCTTCCGGCTGGTTGAACACCTGAACTCCCATTGGTCTGCGGTGATGATGTAATAGGTGGGTGTGGCTACGAGGCTCCGCCTTTTTCAATGTAGTAACCCGTCGAGGTCAGACACGAGTAATAACATGAACAGGACATGAACACGCAAACTCGTATCATAGATCTCCTGTTGCCTCGTCTTCTTAAAATGCACTTCTGAATTTTTTGCATGGCTCCGTTCTGTTGATTTGGCCGTTAGTTATTATCCACGGTGAAAGACACGTGGAGTCAATATCTCGAGGAAGCCGTTTTGCGGGGTCAGATCCGTCAATACTACACAGCCACTCATTAACCATAGAATCAGTTTAGCAGTGGAAATAAATGATGTGTAATTACGCTGTCATCCTGAAGGGCTCTTGTCAGGCCCAGCGTGTCTCTGGGGACGAGTACGCAGTGGTGCGGCCCGGTCAGAAGGTCACGGGACGAGGATTAAGACAAGGGTATTACTGTATTTAACAGAAGCAAACGTCACATAGTTCACGCTTCACTGACTAAATGAGCTCTAGCCCTGCACTGGGTTCTGATGGCACGCTTATTGCTAGTAAAGTATCGATAGATCTTCATTTAAATCAACATGAAACGGCTCTCAGAAGCCATTTTACTTTGACAAAATAGGCTTGTTTAGTGAAATTCACTGTTTGACACATACTGGTGAAACTCGAACAATTGGAATATCGTGCAAATGTTTGTGTATTTCAGTAATTCAAATTAAAAGGTGAAACTAATATATTTAGTATATATAACTATATACATATGCATGATTATACTTTTCAGAGGGCCGACATTTCTGTATTTAAAATCTTTTTTTTATTGATTTCATGTAATATTCTAATTTTATGAGATTTTAAATTTGTTTTTCATAAGCTGTAAGCCATAATCATCAAAATTATAACTTTTGCACCATATTCTAGTGTTTCGAGTTTCACCTGTAAGTACAACATGATTTGTTCCAATTTAGCAGACTTCAATTTAGTGTACTAAAAGTACAATTACAGGGTATTTATATTAAATACATCCATATGTAAATCTATCTGTAGTATACTTAGCATATACATTTTAGTATATATATTTTTCACTGTAGGGAATACGTACAACCAACGTCATAAAACGTTGCCAGATTGATTATCAATTTCGGAATAGAAATATTATAAAGATTTTATTTTTAGAATAACGTCACTGATGATTCATTTACAATAAGAGCACGAATTAAGAAATGTTTGACTTCAAGGTTGCTGCCCTGCTTCCGATTGAGCAGATCTGTGAAATATTATTAAGATCTGATATGTGTCAAATGTTGCACAAACCTTAGAGACTGTAAACGGATGTCTTGTGTTTCTCCGGCTGATATGACAGTGGTGCGGTCGGGTTGGATGGACTGATATAAAGACTGACAGCTTTTCTGCTGCTTTTATTTGAGTGTGTGTTTTGGCATGAGAGACACGGGAGAAATTATTTATGGAGCAGTGTAATTTATGAGCAGACGTGTATTGATTGGGTCCTTGCTGATGATGTCATGCGAAATGTAGAGGAATCTCGCAAACACACATTTGATGTGATCACAGTGGAGACTGTCCATTGACTTCTGTGGCTTTTATAGTGAGTTAAGGGTCATTTCTAGACTCTGGCTCTCACACAAACCTTTTTTACGGTATTTATTTATTAACCCCCAGTTGCAATGCATATCTTTTAAAGGCTGTTTTTCTCTAAATGAGTCAGATACATTCACTTCAAAATCCCCTTTACAACAAAATAACAACAAAATAAAACAAGAATTTTGTACCTGGATTTATGTTCTGAACGCGTATGCAAATTAGTGTGTTTTTTAATTAGATGCCTCATTTGCATGTTTAAACAACATTTTAGAAAACCTGAAATACAGAACAATTGTCTAAATGTGCTGTTATTAATTAAAACTGAATCTGGAGATGAAAAGAGGAAGCACATGACAGTGAACGTGTGCAGTGATTTCTGAAATCACTCCTGATATAACACTGATGAGATATATTAATAATGCATAAACCATCCATGGATGCGTATTTGTGTAATTCAGGTTTATGTACTTTGATTTCAAAAGCACATCGGTTTCATATCTACACGCTTTAATGATGAGTTCGTCATATGACCTGAGAATAGGTCATATTATAAATAATAGGTCAAAAATAAATAGATTTAGTTTAGAATTATTTTGTATATATAAATACACATAGATGCATGTATATATTTAAGAAAAATGTGTTATTAATATATAAAATATTCATATTTGTTATTATGTATATACAGTATAAACATTTCTTAAATATATATACATGCATATGTGTGTATTTATATATATAAAATAATTATACACACTACACACACATATATTATGTAAACACAAACTTTTATTTTGAATCGTTGCACAACACTACCTGAGAACAACGTGCTTTACTGTGTTCAAGCTCTCATCGAAGATAGACACGACATGAAACTCGAAATATTAGAATATCGTGCAAAATTCATGTGTTTCAGTCATTCAAATTAAAAGGTGAACTAATATATTTAGTATAACTACAGTATATGCATGATTATACTTTTCAGAGGGCCGACATTTCTGTATTTAAAATCCTTTTTTTATTGATTTCATGTAATTTTCTAATTTTCTGAGATTTTGAATTTGGGGTTTTCATAAGCTGTAAGCCATAATCATCAAAATTATAACGTTTGCACAATATTCTAATTTTTCGAGTTTCATCTGTAGGGGTGTAATGGTCTTAAGAACGATGTTTTGTTATTTTCCGCATCATGTGACTGAAGGGTCTGCTTTGGAGAGACGGTGTTGATTGACAGTGAAACTCCACCAATAATCATCAGCTTGAGGAGGAGACCGCAGCCATAACCTGACAGCAATACATTTCAGATATAGGCTTGTGAATACAGGCAGATTAAAACTTGTAATTTTTTATGGTTATTTTGTTTGTAAAAAGGCTGCCGGACTCATAAAAAGCCTTTTTGCGAAGGTTTCTGCTTTTGCCTTTTTACAGAATTGAGGGCTTTGATTTAGCGAGCGTGAGATATTTCACGGGGAGACGGCCGAGCTTTTCTTTCTTACAGAAGATGTTTCCAGCAGTGAACTTTATAGGGCTGCATAAAAACAAGCTAAAAACTGATTACATTTTTTACTAGTGCTTAAGATAGATCTCAATGGCATCTGTTTTTCCACAGAGCAGCCACGATCTCTGAAACGTTTCAGCATGTGTAAATGGACGTGAGAAACAGCATTTGAAGTGATTCTGAGACTCCTGTGCCTCTAACACACATTATCAAGACTTAAACACACAACTCTTACAGTCAGGGATCATTGTTTCCAGCATTATTGTTCAGAATTCAAAGCTGATTGTCATAATCTTCTGTCAAAAGTGTCGTTTGAAGATAAGCCGTGTGTTACAGTGATTTTACCATGGCAAGAGCTATTCCTGTGAACAATGCAAAACCTCAACTGCAGCAAAATGATCAAATGCATCAATATTCAATCAATTGTTTTATATATTGGGGTTTAAAAGACCATTCATATTCAGTAATATTATCAATTTAACGAATTGAGCTGAATAATCCCAGCCTTGTTTCTCAGAAGGTTCTGGCAAGGTTCTCCTAAAGTTATGAACAAACGTTTATAGAATGTTTGTTCAACGTTATCTGGTCTTTAATAATGCCACAAAAACGTTATTTATACATTGTTCGTGGAACATTTTAACCTGAAACATTTAGTTGGATGTTCGTCTAACGTTTTTTAAATGTAAGTACTCGTTTCAGAACGTTCATCTGACATTCAAAAGTAACATCCCATAATGTTTGAAGAATGATGAAATTGAATGTTCCCTTAATGTTCACGTAATAATCAAGAAAGAGCGTTTTTAAAACATTTAAACACTTTGGACATTCAGAAATAACATTTCCTAGGACCTTAATGGGAATGTTAGCAAACCGTAAGCATGTATATTTGTTATATGACACTAACTTTGCAACATTTTGATTTGATTTGATTTATTACACAAAATAATAGTGGAAAAAAATACACTCATTTGTCAAGGATAACACAAAAAAACTTGTTTCTGTTGTGGTCCTTAATGTAAAGCACAACTTCACTCCTGAGACACACTGCATACTGTTACACTTACAACACTACAATAAGAACACTGAAAAATGACAATATTGTCTTCCATAGAGTATATTATTTGATAAACAGCAAAATAATAATCAAACAGAGTTCAATTCAGCTCTAAAAAGAAAAAGCACATATTTTCAGATGAAGTTTCATTTTTCTCCATGAATGAATTAAGTCCCTCCTTTCCTTCATATTGAATCTCCTTCCTGCCTCAGAAATATGTATTGTGGGTGGTGAACGGTGTTTCATGTCAATATCAGCAAAGCCAGTGCTGTCAGTGTCTTATCAAAGACACATTTAAAGAAAACTGTGATGAATATATGGCATTCATGCTCTAACCGGCCAATACAATCTGAGAACGTTTCGTTAGCCTTCCCATTGAGTTATGGAAACGTTATCTCTCATTATTCCGTTTAAAGTTTAAACGTTTAGGGAACATTCCGTTTCATCATCCTTCACACACTATTGGAATGTTACATTTGAATGTTCTTCTGAAACGAGTAACATTTAAAAAAACGTTAGACGAACATCCAACTAAAATGTTTCAGAAAAAAGCTCCATGAACGATGTATAAATAATGTTTTTGTGCTAACGTTTTGAGAAAATTTTTAAAGACCGGATAATTTTGAACAAAAACTCTATTAATGTTACTAGACCAACGTTTGTTCAAAGCTTTGAGAGAACCTTGCCAGAACGTTCATCCTCTGTTAGCTGGAATCTGTGTGTGTGTGTGTCTGTGTGCGTGTGTGTGCGTGTGTGCGTGCGTGCGTGTGCGTGTGTGTGCGTGTACGTGCGTGTGTGTGCGTGCGTGTGTGTGTGCGTGTGTGTGTGTGTCTGTGTCTGTGTGCGTGTGTGTGTGCGTGTGTGTGTGTGCGTGTGTGCGTGTGCGTGCGTGCGTGTGTGTGTGTGCGTGTGTGCGTGTGCGTGTGTGTGTGCGTGTGCGTGTGTGTGTGCGTGTGTCTGTGTGCGTGTGTGTCCGTGCGTGTGTGCATGTGCGTGTGTGTGTGTCTGTGTGCGTGTGTCTGTGTGTGTGCGTGTGTGTGCGTGTGTGTGTGTGCGTGTGTGTGTGTGTGTGTGTGTGTGCGTGTGCGTGTGCGTGTGTGTGTGTGTGTGTGTGTGTGTGTGTGTGCGTGTGTGTGTGTGTGTGTGTGTGTGAGGCCAGTAGCACCTGCAGATGTGTGACCTGTTCTCCGGCTGCTCCCACTCATCCCGCCTCCTCCAGTCCCGGGCCCTTATTGATCCCTCTTCACATTGTCAAGGGCCCGCGGTCCTGATCGCAATCTGTTAATGAATGTATCCTCCAGCTGTTGGCCCTCCTGATAAAGCAAATTAAACACTCGGCTTCCCCTTTTTCCCGCTCTCTTCTGTTCCTTGGGCTCTGTGTCTGTGGGCCACACACACACACACACACACACTGCGGTGAGATAGACATCGCCGCTCATCTCGGGCCCTAGAAGAGCCTCCGTATGACGGTTCGGGGTCAGGGAGGCGATCAATACTGTAATCTATCAGCGCTTTAATCGAGAGCGTGGCAGATAGCACTGCTTTACTCCACTTGTGAAGCAATCATTTTAATCATCAGACGCTGTATAATGTGCAAATGCACTGGAAACATCACTGAAGAGTTATTGACAGCTGTCAGAGCCGGGAAACGGGAATAAAGAGCTCAAACAATGAGCCCGTATCTGGGTATAAGAGTGTATTACTTGTGTTTCTGTATTTTACAGTACCATTGATGGGGAAACGAAATGCTTTTTGTGTGTTTTTGTTTGTCATGCTCTTCAGTGTCCACCAATTGTGGAAAACACTCACATTTATCAAACTAAAATACTTCATACCGTACCATAGTTTAATATAAATTAATTGATAGTTGTTTACTTGAACAATATATTTTATTTCATAGGGATCCTCACAGAAAGGAAGTGGTAGTTATAATGTAGTTATAATCCTAAAAGAAAATTGCATATCAGTGATCAAAAAGGGTGTTTTTTTCACACACACACACACACACACACACACACACACGCACACACACACGCACACACATGCACACACACACACACACACGCACACACACGCACACACTGAGGGATTACATCGTCACAACTATACCTGCCATTAACAGGTATTGTTTACATTTCAGCAGAATTTGCCAATTTTGAAGCATGATTTTAATAAATATCAGTGCGATTGTATCCAATTTTACTATATGATGATGCTGAATTTTTATTTAGAGGACATACTTCACATTAAATATTCAATTTTAAGCACAGAAAATAACTGTGACTGGAAACCTCAGATATCCGAGTTGGTAGCGGCAGATTGAATTGGTGTTTAACACACCGATGAAACATATTTCTGAAAATATGTATTTTTAAGTTGACAAAAACACCATGAAACAGTTCGAATTGTTTCCAGCTGTGAACATGGTGTTGTAAGAGCCATAATTGGAATAATTAAAATTCAACTCTAAAAGTATAAATGTTTGAGTAAATGGTGAAATTAGTTTAGTTTTATGTTATTTATGTATATTCGTTGCTATTTATGATGTAATGGTTTGCTCTGTTTTAGTATTGAACTGTCTTTAGCGCCTTTGAATTCTGAATGTATCGTACATTGTTGTTTTTTTATTGATCGTACAGAAGTCAAAATTATCGTACAAATACACTAATTATCGTACGACAAGGCAACACTGTTCAAGTCAAGTCTCCTTCATTTATACAGCACTTTTAACATTCTAGCTCGTTTGAAAGCAGCTTTACAGTGATAACAGGAGACGACAGTGAGAGTTCTGGCTCGGCTCTAGATTAAAGGTGTTGTTCAGTACAGGCGTGTAAAGATCTATAATAAAGGTGTTGTCCAGTACAGGTGTGTGAAGATCTAGAATAAACGTGTTGTCCAGTACAGGCGTGTAAAGATCTATAATAAAGGTGTTGTCCAGTACAGGCGTGTAAAGATCTATAATAAAGGTGTTGTCCAGTACAGGCGTGTGAAGATCTAGAATAAAGGTGTTGTCCAGTACAGGTGTGTGAAGATCTAGAATAAAGGTGTTGTCCAGTACAGGTGTGTGAAGATCTATAATAAAGGTGTTGTCCAGTACAGGCGTGTAAAGATCTATAATAAAGGTGTTGTCCAGTACAGGCGTGTAAAGATCTATAATAAAGGTGTTGTCCAGTACAGGTGTGTGAAGATCTATAATAAAGGTGTTGTCCAGTACAGGTGTGTAAAGATCTATAATAAAGGTGTTGTCCAGTACAGGTGTGTGAAGATCTATAATAAAGGTGTTGTCCAGTACAGGTGTGTGAAGATCTATAATAAAGGTGTTGTCCAGTACAGGCGTGTAAAGATCTATAATAAAGGTGTTGTCCAGTACAGGCGTGTAAAGATCTATAATAAAGGTGTTGTCCAGTACAGGTGTGTGAAGATCTATAATAAAGGTGTTGTCCAGTACAGGCGTGTAAAGATCTAGAATAAAGGTGTTGTCCAGTACAGGTGTGTGAAGATCTAGAATAAAGGTGTTGTCCAATACAGGTGTGTGAAGATCTATAATAAAGGTGTTGTCCAGTACAGGCGTGTAAAGATCTATAATAAAGGTGTTGTCCAGTACAGGTGTGTGAAGATCTATAATAAAGGTGTTGTCCAGTACAGGTGTGTGAAGATCTATAATAAAGGTGTTGTCCAGTACAGGTGTGTAAAGATCTATAATAAAGGTGTTGTCCAGTACAGGTGTGTGAAGATCTATAATAAAGGTGTTGTCCAGTACAGGTGTGTGAAGATCTATAATAAAGGTGTTGTCCAGTACAGGTGTGTGAAGATCTATAATAAAGGTGTTGTCCAGTACAGGCGTGTGAAGATCTATAATAAAGGTGTTGTCCAGTACAGGCGTGTGAAGATCTATAATAAAGGTGTTGTCCAGTACAGGTGTGTGAAGATCTATAATAAAGGTGTTGTCCAGTACAGGTGTGTGAAGATCTATAATAAAGGTGTTGTCCAGTACAGGCGTGTGAAGATCTAGAATAAAGGTGTTGTCCAGTACAGGTGTGTGAAGATCTAGAATAAAGGTGTTGTCCAGTACAGGCGTGTAAAGATCTATAATAAAGGTGTTGTCCAGTACAGGCGTGTAAAGATCTATAATAAAGGTGTTGTCCAGTACAGGCGTGTGAAGATCTAGAATAAAGGTGTTGTCCAGTACAGGTGTGTGAAGATCTAGAATAAAGGTGTTGTCCAGTACAGGTGTGTGAAGATCTATAATAAAGGTGTTGTCCAGTACAGGCGTGTAAAGATCTATAATAAAGGTGTTGTCCAGTACAGGCGTGTAAAGATCTATAATAAAGGTGTTGTCCAGTACAGGTGTGTGAAGATCTATAATAAAGGTGTTGTCCAGTACAGGTGTGTAAAGATCTATAATAAAGGTGTTGTCCAGTACAGGTGTGTGAAGATCTATAATAAAGGTGTTGTCCAGTACAGGCGTGTGAAGATCTAGAATAAAGGTGTTGTCCAGTACAGGTGTGTGAAGATCTATAATAAAGGTGTTGTCCAGTACAGGTGTGTAAAGATCTATAATAAAGGTGTTGTCCAGTACAGGCGTGTAAAGATCTATAATAAAGGTGTTGTCCAGTACAGGCGTGTGAAGATCTAGAATAAAGGTGTTGTCCAGTACAGGTGTGTGAAGATCTATAATAAAGGTGTTGTCCAGTACAGGCGTGTAAAGATCTATAATAAAGGTGTTGTCCAGTACAGGTGTGTGAAGATCTATAATAAAGGTGTTGTCCAGTACAGGCGTGTGAAGATCTATAATAAAGGTGTTGTCCAGTACAGGTGTGTGAAGATCTATAATAAAGGTGTTGTCCAGTACAGGTGTGTGAAGATCTAGAATAAAGGTGTTGTCCAATACAGGTGTGTGAAGATCTATAATAAAGGTGTTGTCCAGTACAGGCGTGTAAAGATCTATAATAAAGGTGTTGTCCAGTACAGGTGTGTGAAGATCTATAATAAAGGTGTTGTCCAGTACAGGCGTGTAAAGATCTATAATAAAGGTGTTGTCCAGTACAGGCGTGTGAAGATCTAGAATAAAGGTGTTGTCCAGTACAGGTGTGTGAAGATCTATAATAAAGGTGTTGTCCAGTACAGGCGTGTAAAGATCTATAATAAAGGTGTTGTCCAGTACAGGTGTGTGAAGATCTATAATAAAGGTGTTGTCCAGTACAGGTGTGTAAAGATCTATAATAAAGGTGTTGTCCAGTACAGGCGTGTAAAGATCTATAATAAAGGTGTTGTCCAGTACAGGCGTGTGAAGATCTAGAATAAAGGTGTTGTCCAGTACAGGCGTGTGAAGATCTATAATAAAGGTGTTGTCCAGTACAGGCGTGTGAAGATCTAGAATAAAGGTGTTGTCCAGTACAGGTGTGTGAAGATCTATAATAAAGGTGTTGTCCAGTACAGGCGTGTGAAGATCTAGAATAAAGGTGTTGTCCAGTACAGGTGTGTGAAGATCTATAATAAAGGTGTTGTCCAGTACAGGCGTGTGAAGATCTAGATTAAAGGTGTTGTCCAGTACAGGCGTGTAAAGATCTAGAATAAAGGTGTTGTCCAGTACAGGCGTGTAAAGATCTATAATAAAGGTGTTGTCCAGTACAGGCGTGTAAAGATCTATAATAAAGGTGTTGTCCAGTACAGGCGTGTAAAGATCTATAATAAAGGTGTTGTCCAGTACAGGCGTGTGAAGATCTAGAATAAAGGTGTTGTCCAGTACAGGTGTGTAAAGATCTATAATAAAGGTGTTGTCCAGTACAGGCGTGTAAAGATCTATAATAAAGGTGTTGTCCAGTACAGGCGTGTAAAGATCTATAATAAAGGTGTTGTCCAGTACAGGCGTGTGAAGATCTAGAATAAAGGTGTTGTCCAGTACAGGTGTGTAAAGATCTATAATAAAGGTGTTGTCCAGTACAGGTGTGTAAAGATCTATAATAAAGGTGTTGTCCAGTACAGGCGTGTAAAGATCTATAATAAAGGTGTTGTCCAGTACAGGCGTGTGAAGATCTAGAATAAAGGTGTTGTCCAGTACAGGTGTGTAAAGATCTATAATAAAGGTGTTGTCCAGTACAGGTGTGTAAAGATCTAGAATAAAGGTGTTGTCCAGTACAGGTGTGTAAAGATCTATAATAAAGGTGTTGTCCAGTACAGGCGTGTAAAGATCTATAATAAAGGTGTTGTCCAGTACAGGTGTGTGAAGATCTATAATAAAGGTGTTGTCCAGTACAGGTGTGTAAAGATCTATAATAAAGGTGTTGTCCAGTACAGGTGTGTGAAGATCTAGAATAAAGGTGTTGTCCAGTACAGGTGTGTGAAGATCTAGAATAAAGGTGTTGTCCAGTACAGGCGTGTGAAGATCTAGAATAAAGGTGTTGTCCAGTACAGGCGTGTGAAGATCTAGAATAAAGGTGTTGTCCAGTACAGGCGTGTAAAGATCTATAATAAAGGTGTTGTCCAGTACAGGTGTGTGAAGATCTAGAATAAAGGTGTTGTCCAGTACAGGTGTGTGAAGATCTATAATAAAGGTGTTGTCCAGTACAGGTGTGTAAAGATCTATAATAAAGGTGTTGTCCAGTACAGGCGTGTGAAGATCTAGAATAAAGGTGTTGTCCAGTACAGGTGTGTAAAGATCTATAATAAAGGTGTTGTCCAGTACAGGCGTGTAAAGATCTATAATAAAGGTGTTGTCCAGTACAGGCGTGTAAAGATCTATAATAAAGGTGTTGTCCAGTACAGGCGTGTAAAGATCTATAATAAAGGTGTTGTCCAGTACAGGCGTGTAAAGATCTATAATAAAGGTGTTGTCCAGTACAGGCGTGTAAAGATCTAGAATAAAGGTGTTGTCCAGTACAGGCGTGTAAAGATCTATAATAAAGGTGTTGTCCAGTACAGGTGTGTGAAGATCTATAATAAAGGTGTTGTCCAGTACAGGCGTGTAAAGATCTAGAATAAAGGTGTTGTCCAGTACAGGTGTGTGAAGATCTAGAATAAAGGTGTTGTCCAATACAGGTGTGTGAAGATCTATAATAAAGGTGTTGTCCAGTACAGGTGTGTGAAGATCTAGAATAAAGGTGTTGTCCAGTACAGGTGTGTGAAGATCTAGAATAAAGGTGTTGTCCAATACAGGTGTGTGAAGATCTATAATAAAGGTGTTGTCCAGTACAGGCGTGTAAAGATCTATAATAAAGGTGTTGTCCAGTACAGGCGTGTGAAGATCTATAATAAAGGTGTTGTCCAGTACAGGCGTGTAAAGATCTATAATAAAGGTGTTGTCCAATACAGGTGTGTGAAGATCTATAATAAAGGTGTTGTCCAGTACAGGCGTGTAAAGATCTAGAATAAAGGTGTTGTCCAGTACAGGTGTGTGAAGATCTATAATAAAGGTGTTGTCCAGTACAGGCGTGTAAAGATCTATAATAAAGGTGTTGTCCAGTACAGGCGTGTGAAGATCTAGAATAAAGGTGTTGTCCAGTACAGGTGTGTAAAGATCTATAATAAAGGTGTTGTCCAGTACAGGCGTGTAAAGATCTATAATAAAGGTGTTGTCCAGTACAGGTGTGTGAAGATCTATAATAAAGGTGTTGTCCAGTACAGGTGTGTAAAGATCTATAATAAAGGTGTTGTCCAGTACAGGTGTGTGAAGATCTAGAATAAAGGTGTTGTCCAGTACAGGTGTGTGAAGATCTAGAATAAAGGTGTTGTCCAGTACAGGCGTGTGAAGATCTAGAATAAAGGTGTTGTCCAGTACAGGCGTGTGAAGATCTAGAATAAAGGTGTTGTCCAGTACAGGCGTGTAAAGATCTATAATAAAGGTGTTGTCCAGTACAGGTGTGTGAAGATCTAGAATAAAGGTGTTGTCCAGTACAGGTGTGTGAAGATCTATAATAAAGGTGTTGTCCAGTACAGGTGTGTAAAGATCTATAATAAAGGTGTTGTCCAGTACAGGCGTGTGAAGATCTAGAATAAAGGTGTTGTCCAGTACAGGCGTGTGAAGATCTAGAATAAAGGTGTTGTCCAGTACAGGTGTGTAAAGATCTATAATAAAGGTGTTGTCCAGTACAGGCGTGTAAAGATCTATAATAAAGGTGTTGTCCAGTACAGGCGTGTAAAGATCTATAATAAAGGTGTTGTCCAGTACAGGCGTGTAAAGATCTATAATAAAGGTGTTGTCCAGTACAGGCGTGTAAAGATCTATAATAAAGGTGTTGTCCAGTACAGGCGTGTAAAGATCTAGAATAAAGGTGTTGTCCAGTACAGGCGTGTAAAGATCTATAATAAAGGTGTTGTCCAGTACAGGTGTGTGAAGATCTATAATAAAGGTGTTGTCCAGTACAGGCGTGTAAAGATCTAGAATAAAGGTGTTGTCCAGTACAGGTGTGTGAAGATCTAGAATAAAGGTGTTGTCCAATACAGGTGTGTGAAGATCTATAATAAAGGTGTTGTCCAGTACAGGTGTGTGAAGATCTAGAATAAAGGTGTTGTCCAGTACAGGTGTGTGAAGATCTAGAATAAAGGTGTTGTCCAATACAGGTGTGTGAAGATCTATAATAAAGGTGTTGTCCAGTACAGGCGTGTAAAGATCTATAATAAAGGTGTTGTCCAGTACAGGCGTGTGAAGATCTATAATAAAGGTGTTGTCCAGTACAGGCGTGTAAAGATCTATAATAAAGGTGTTGTCCAGTACAGGTGTGTAAAGATCTATAATAAAGGTGTTGTCCAGTACAGGTGTGTGAAGATCTAGAATAAAGGTGTTGTCCAATACAGGTGTGTGAAGATCTATAATAAAGGTGTTGTCCAGTACAGGCGTGTGAAGATCTAGAATAAAGGTGTTGTCCAGTACAGGTGTGTGAAGATCTAGAATAAAGGTGTTGTCCAGTACAGGTGTGTGAAGATCTATAATAAAGGTGTTGTCCAGTACAGGTGTGTAAAGATCTAGAATAAAGGTGTTGTCCAGTACAGGCGTGTAAAGATCTATAATAAAGGTGTTGTCCAGTACAGGCGTGTAAAGATCTATAATAAAGGTGTTGTCCAGTACAGGCGTGTAAAGATCTATAATAAAGGTGTTGTCCAGTACAGGTGTGTGAAGATCTATAATAAAGGTGTTGTCCAGTACAGGTGTGTAAAGATCTATAATAAAGGTGTTGTCCAGTACAGGTGTGTAAAGATCTATAATAAAGGTGTTGTCCAGTACAGGCGTGTAAAGATCTATAATAAAGGTGTTGTCCAGTACAGGTGTGTGAAGATCTATAATAAAGGTGTTGTCCAGTACAGGTGTGTGAAGATCTATAATAAAGGTGTTGTCCAGTACAGGCGTGTAAAGATCTATAATAAAGGTGTTGTCCAGTACAGGCGTGTAAAGATCTATAATAAAGGTGTTGTCCAGTACAGGTGTGTGAAGATCTAGAATAAAGGTGTTGTCCAGTACAGGTGTGTAAAGATCTAGAATAAAGGTGTTGTCCAGTACAGGTGTGTAAAGATCTAGAATAAAGGTGTTGTCCAGTACAGGTGTGTAAAGACTAAAGACGGTCTCTTGGTTCCTCAGGATTCTCCAGCCTGTCTCTCGGAGACCAGATGAGTCTATTGCAGAGCGCCTGGATGGAGATCCTGATCCTCAGCATCGTGTTCCGCTCGCTGCCCTACGAGGACGAGCTGGTGTACGCGGAGGACTACGTGATGGACGAGGAGCACTCGCGGCTCACGGGTCTGCTGGACCTGTACCTGTCCATCCTGCAGCTCGTGCGGCGCTACAAGAAGCTGAAGGTGGAGAAGGAGGAGTTCGTCACGCTCAAGGCCATCGCGCTCGCCAACTCAGGTCTGACCACATCACACACACACACACACACACACCTGCTACAGACACACACACACACACACACACACACACCTGCTACAGACACACACACACACACACACACACACAGCTGCTACAGACACACACACCTGCTA
>JAULUF010000032.1:3502500-3590000 GCA_031834385.1 Semotilus atromaculatus | reverse complement strand
TAGTTATTTAATATTACTCAGTACTTAAATGTATAATTACAGTGTAACAAAGACACCTTAAAATGAAGCGTAACCAAATGTTCTTAAAATATGTTTTGTTAGCTGGGATAGTTCAATGATTCGGTGCTTCCTGAAACCATAGTTCCAGCTAGTGTTGTTAAAGAGCTGACTTAATAGATTTAAGAGATTTAATAAATGTGACGTTTTGATCGGAATCATAAAGTCCTCTGATTGGCCGTTGTGTTCAACGGATGAGCCTGTGATTGGCTGCGATGATCAGCGCGCGCTCCCGTGTGTGTCTGTGCAAGCGCTCGTTGAAGAGCGTCAGTGATGTATATTTACTATATGTTTTTGAAGCGCTGATCATTGTAGCCAATCACAGACCTATCCGATGAGTCCTATCCGAACGGCCAATCAGAAGTGTTTATAATTCCACACAACAGCGCTCAAACCATCACATTTTAACTTGGTACTTTTTGACAACACTAGTTACAACAAACATTTGCATCACAAACTTCTGCGGTTAGAAACTTGATTCTTGTCAGTACTGTATGACTTCATATAGAAGCGCTTGGGCAAAATAAGCGAGCTAACGTGCAGTACATTATTTACCTTTCAATATACATTTTAATATATTTTAGTGTGTCACCGATCAGGGAAGGATATTGGGAATCTGAAGTATGATGTAAGAGAAAGCTGCTCAGTTAATGAACCGAATGTATACGGGAGTAAAGTGTACACCGATTACATACTGTATCTTAATGTGATTAAAAAAATTAACGTCTTTTTGTTGTTTGTGTAAATGAACTGTGATAATCTGATGAAGGTGCAGTCACAATTAGCAAACTTTTGCATGCAAAAAAAAGATCCATTGTCAACAGCGTAAAGCACTTCTCAACCACGCAGCTAATTGTGTTCTGCGTGGGGAACTTTACGGTCCTCCCGAACGCACGGATTCCTATTGAAATATGCTGGATAACCCTGACCCAACCTTATCTGTGCTCTCCAATCGATTCATTAGCAGAAGTTATTACTCCACTCCTGTGCGTGACGTCATTAAAGGACTAGTTCACTTTTAAAAAAACTTTTGCAGATAATTTCCTGCCCCCATGTCATCCAAGATGTCCATGTCTTTCTTTCTTCAGTCGAAAAGAAATGAAGGTTTTTGATGAAAACATTCCAGGATTTTTCTCCATATAATGGACTTCAACAGGACCCAAACGGTTCAAGGTCCAAATGACAGTTTCAGTGCAGCTTCAAAGGGCTTTAAACGACACCAGACGATGAATAAGGGTCTTATCTAGACAAACCATCGGCATTTCACAAATACATAAAACAGTTTTTACTCACGTAATACGCAGATACGTTGAAAAGGTCACGCGTCGGCGGAAGTACCGAGTCAGTGTTTACGAATGTGAGGAAGGAGGACCATATACACATATTCAAATGTCTTTGTGTCAGTTTATCGTTTAAATGCCCATTTTGTGTGCGTATCCTGGGTGTTTAATATTAAAAAGGCTAAAAGAACATGTTCGTCAGGACAGAAGCGTGACCTTTTCAACGTAATTGCGTATTACGTGAGTCACGAACGCGCATCACAGAACAGAGCAAGGCCAGCATTTGTGCTTATAAAACTTAAACTGTTTTATTTATTTGTGAAATGCCGATGGTTTGTCTAGATAAGACCCTTATTCATCGTCTGGTGTCGTTTAAAGCCCTTTGAAGCTGCACTGAAACTGTCATTTGGACCTTGAACCGTTTGGGTCCTGTTGAAGTCCATTATATGGAGAAAAATCCTGGAATGTTTTCATCAAAAACCTTCATTTCTTTTCGACTGAAGAAAGAAAGACATGGACATCTTGGATGACATGGGTGGAGTAAATTATCAGCAAAAGTTTTTTTAAAGTGAACTAATCCTTTAACAAGTGCGATATTGTTGAGCCGAACGACGGCGGTGCGACCATGTTTTGGGAAAGTTCGTTAATTTCATCAACAATGCATTATAGTATATTAGTTAGGCGGCGAGTTGTACGGGACACGCACCCCAGAGAATCTGTCTCTTCACTGCCGAACACTTGAAGCGCCACAGTCTCGACCGGACCAGACGGATCGCCAGAACAATACAGGGATTCATTTCTTACGCGCTGCAACTGTGTGGGTTCACATCAGGGATCAATTCTGACCACAATCATGCCAACATGGTGTCGGCCCGGATCCGGCCCACGTCTGGGCCGTGTGGAATCCACGTGTGCCGGATCTGTTGCAGTCTGGGAAAGTAGCGCACATCTTAATTTCACGAATGCAAACGCTTCAAGCTACAGTATGCAGTTTGCCAACACACACCATTTTGTCATCGGAAAAACAACGCAATAGTGCAACAATGTTTTATTAACATCTTGAGATGGACATACAATAAATTAACATATATGCAACATTCACGTAGCTACCTCATCATTCACCCAACCTGTAAATAGTCCTTTATTTCGTAGTGCTTGTCATTCATCCCGTGACTGTTACACAACATTAGTAACATCTGTTTCGTGTATACCACACTAACCACCGCAAAACACTGTTGGCGCACAGATTTAGGGGCTTGTTTTCTACTTTTTTGACAATGGGAACAATTGGTCACATTCATCATCTTCCCAGTTGACATGAATGTTGATGTGTGGCTCTCCAGCCACTGTTTGGGAAGGACAAGATGCATATCTGTGAATGTTGTCATTTATTTATTTGCTTATAACTCCGCATGTCAGAGTCAGAATTGGTCCCGAAATGACGATGGTCTTTTGTGTTTCTGCTCAAGATATTCATTGTGTATATTATATCACTTTGGCCACGCTGTACAATAATATTGTTAATTTAACAAACACCTGTGTCACGCTCTTTTTTTTACGTCAGAAATTAAAAAGTAACTAAGACATACTCTCAAAGCCAAACGTGTTGGCAACCGAGACCAGTCAAGAATATCTTCTGCATATGTACCAAATCTTTATGATGAGGCAAAAGTGTGTCGTCAATGATGGAGGGCATTTCAGGTACGATCAGATGGGAATCTTACAAAGCCTCGTTTCATGAACACACACACTTCACTGATCAAAACAATGAGTGCGATATAAATACAGGAGTATCCAAAATATAAAATTCGGATGATACTTTAACAAGTCACAATTAATTAAATGTTTAAATACGCTTTGAAAGGGCACCTATTATGCAAAATTCACATTTACATGTTGTTTGAACATTAATGTGTGTTGGCAGTGTGTGTACACAACCACCCTATAGTGGTATAAATCCACCCAGTGCTTTTATTAATATTCCCCATTAATTATAACAGTGTCTCAAAATGAGTGTTCTGCACATTGTGACATCACAGTGAAACAGGCCCCACCCATGACTCCGCCCTGATAGCTTAGCTCCTCCCCTGCTACATTTTTACTACAAGCTAACTAATAGAGACATTAATGGTCATTATTACAGTTCAAACATCATTTATCATAACATGGTTTTGTAGGAATTGTAAGAGAGTACCTATTAAAAGTAATCTGAGCCAATGGGATCGCTTGGGATTTGTCACCGCATAAATCATCATACAGTGTCGAGATGTACAGGCTCCGCCCTTTTCTGGAAAGGGGGGCGGGGGGAAGCTGCTCATTTGCATTTAAAGAGACACATACGAAAATAGTGTGTTTTTGCTTCCAAAAAAAGGTTTTATTTTTATTTTGGGCATGGTATAATAAATGATTTTTTTTTTTTTCAGCTGAAACTTCACAGACACATTCTGAGGACACCTGAGACTTAAATTACATCTTGTAAAAAGAGACATAATCTCCTTTAAATTGCTTATTGACCAACACAAATAAAAAATTATTTAGTAATTTGATAATAATTTTAGTGACATTTTAAAGTCCCCCTGTGGTGAAAGTCCAGTTTTTAATGTTGTTTATATGACTATGTGGTGTTTTTAATATGCTTTAAGACACACCATGTGTAAGTTCATAAGTCGACAGCATTGCTGAGTATTTTCTGCTTAAAACTGCAGTGAACCAAAGACAGTCTCAAAAACACGGTGTGAAATCGCTGGTGTTTCTGACGTCACAAACGACCTTGACCAATCAGATCAACGTGTGATCGTCAACCAGTGGATCTCTGAGTGAGGGAGTGAGTGGAGGCGGGGCTCATTTGCATATGCATTGAATCACGCATACTAAATGAGGCAAGGGTGTCGAGTTACATTCAAGATATTTTAAGGTATGAAGAAAATTTTTTCAAGGAATACACATTTAAATATGTCATTTTGGTGATTTGGTAAAATGATTGACTACAGGGGGACGTTAACATTTATGCTGTTGCATTGGCAGGATGTTTTAATTGATGCATCAAGAAAATCACATTTACGTTTATGCATTTGGCTGATGCTATTATCCTTACCAATTTACATTGCATTCAAAGCACACATTTGATCAGTTCATGCATTCCCTGAACCAATCTCGTGACATTGGTGTGCTCTACTGTTTGAGGAACAGGAATGTTACAGTTAAGGAATGAATCTTGTGATTTATTTTACTTGCACTGATAAAGACACGCAAAATCTGCACATGAATGGGTAGATGAGAGCTGCACTCCCAGAATGCATTACTGTCCAGTGTACACGAGCAGGATGACGATGACCTTTCTCTCCTCTGTTGGAGCGTGGCTCAGTAATGTAGTAACGTGTAAGTGCTGTACGGCGTCCTCAGAGACGCGGCCGGCCCGAAGAGCCCCGGAGACACCACAGCAAACAGCCCAGAACTGACATGTGCTGTGTAGCACACACACACACACACACACCGTAGTGTTCCTGCAAAGACACACACCGTAGTGTTCCTGCAAACACACACACCGTAGTGTTCCTGCAAATACACACACACTAGTGTTCCTGCAAACACACACACGTAGTGTTCCTGCAAACACACACACCGTAGTGTTCCTGCAAACACACACACCGTAGTGTTCCTGCAAACACACACACCGTAGTGTTCCTGCAAACACACACACGTAGTGTTCCTGCAAACACACCGTAGTGTTCCTGCAAAAATACACACACATAAGTGTTCCTGTAAACACACACACAAATACACACACCGTAGTGTTCCAGCAAACACACACACCGTAGTGTTCCTGCAAACACACACCGTAGTGTTCCTGCAAACACACACACACACTAGTGTTCCTGCATACACACACACACTAGTGTTCCTGCAAACACACACACACAAACACACACACCGTAGTGTTCCTGCAAACACACACACACTAGTGTTCCTGCAAACACACACACCGTAGTGTTCCTGCAAACACACACACACTAGTGTTCCTGCAAACACACACACAAATACACACACCGTAGTGTTCCTGCAAACACACACACCGTAGTGTTCCTGCAAACACACACACACTAGTGTTCCTGCAAACACACACACCGTAGTGTTCCTGCAAACACACACACACTAGTGTTCCTGCAAACACACACACCGTAGTGTTCCTGCAAACACACACACACCGTAGTGTTTCTGCAAACACACACACACTAGTGTTCCTGCAAACACACACACCGTAGTGTTCCTGCAAACACACACACAAATACACACACCGTAGTGTTCCTGCAAACACACACACACACTAGTGTTCCTGCAAACACACACACCGTAGTGTTCCTGCAAACACACACACTGTAGTGTTCCTGCAAACACACACACCGTGGTGTTCCTGCAAACACACACACGTTGTGTTCCTGCAAACACACACACCGTAGTGTTCCTGCAAACACACACACGTAGTGTTCCTGCAAACACACACACGTAGTGTTCCTGCAAACACACACACCGTAGTGTTCCTGCAAACACACACACCGTAGTGTTCCTGCAAACACACACACGTAGTGTTCCTGCAAACACACACACCGTAGTGTTCCTGCAAACACACACACTGTAGTGTTCCTGCAAAAACACACACACTAGTGTTCCTGCAAACACACACACAAATACACACACCGTAGTGTTCCTGCAAACACACACCGTAGTGTTCCAGCAAACACACACACACACTAGTGTTCTTGCATACACACACACACTAGTGTTCCTGCAAACACACACACACAAACACACACACCGTAGTGTTCCTGCAAACACACACACACTAGTGTTCCTGCAAACACACACACCGTAGTGTTCCTGCAAACACACACACACTAGTGTTCCTGCAAACACACACACAAATACACACACCGTAGTGTTCCTGCAAACACACACACACTAGTGTTCCTGCAAACACACACACCGTAGTGTTCCTGCAAACACACACACCGTAGTGTTTCTGCAAACACACACACCGTAGTGTTCCTGCAAACACACACACACACACACACACTAGTGTTCATGCAAACACACACACAAATACACACACCATAGTGTTCCTGCAAACACACACACCGTAGTGTTCCTGCAAACACACACACACCGTGGTGTTCCTGCAAACACACACACTGTGGTGTTCCTGCAAACACACACACACCGTGGTGTTCCTGCAAACACACACACACACTAGTGTTCCTGCAAACACACACACACCGTGGTGTTCCTGCAAACACAAAAAACGTGGTGTTCCTGCAAACACACACACACACTAGTGTTCCTGCAAACACACACACACACTAGTGTTCCTGCAAACACACACACCGTAGTGTTCCTGCAAACACACACACCGTAGTGTTCCTGCAAACACACACACCGTGGTGTTCCTGCAAACACATTCATCTGCTTTACTTCTGAGACACATTCATTGTTTGATTGAGGTCTACACTCCAGCTTCCCGTCTCCTTCTCCTACACTGAATAATGTGGTGTTCATCTACGTAGAATATACCTTTATTTATACAGCGCTTTTACAGATACAGATCAAAGCAGCCTCACAGTGATAACATGAAAATAATACAACACAGTTTGTTTCTAGAAGAAAATTGTCATCGTCCACCTTAAGTAAGGCAGATCAATAATATTGTTGAATATTAAATGTCTCCAACTAAGCAAGCCAAGAGCCAAGGTGACAGTGGCAATGTATGTTATACTATATTTAATATAGCAGTATAATAATGTTACTGTAGACTGCAGAACTAGAAGTATCTGTTGTGTTTTCAAACTGCAATGACTGCCATTTATAAAGACTTCAAATCTAGTTTATTTTCTGCATGGTGAAAAAAATTGTTCAGAATTTTTTTTAATTAAATAATTTCTCTGTGTTGTTATCGTTATAGTTGTGGCATGGACTATTCTTTTTAATATTTATATACAGTCAAGCCAAAATTATTTCAGACTCCTTCAACATTTCTCACATTATCAGTTTATCTGCTATAGTTTATAAAACGGTAATAAATATGAGCAGAACTCAGAGTTATGAGACCAGTGTATATTTCACTGGTTTTGTCCGTCCTTCTGTCAGACTCACACATGAATTATGTTGAATATCTGTCAGCTGTTAAATTTAACTACATAATTAGATAATACCAGTTTAGCTCCACCAGTGACCAAGCAATGCTTCATGTTGTTCAGTCTGTGTGTAAAAAGAGCATTAGTTATTACAGAAAAAACTCTCAAATGTCACTGGTAGCCCCTGTATGAAGAATATTTGGGTATAATACGTCACACTTTACTTTATTTTGCTCTCCTCACTTACAGAATTGTGACCCGGGACCACAAAACCAGTCACAACGGTCAATTATTTTAAATTGAGATTTATTCATAATCTGAAAGCTGAATAAATAAGCTTTCCATTGATGTATGGTTTGTTAGGATAGGGCAATATTAGGCCGAGATACAATTATTTGAAAATATTGAGAAATATAAATAAAAAAACGAAATATTGAGAAAATCGCCTTTAAAGTTGTGCATTTATGTTCGCGATATTGCTGCATCCACTCACAAAATTATATATTTTTTTTATAATTATAAATTAGGCTATATATTATTGTTTTATATATTTACAGTAGGAAATTTACTAAATATCTTCATGGAACATGATCTTTACTTAATATCCTAATGATTTTTGGCATAAAAGAAAAATGTATAATTTTGATCCATATAATGTATTGTTGGCTATTGCCACAGATATCCCCGTGCGACTTGTGACTGGTTTTGTGGTCCAGGGACACAACTATAGTGTCCTGCACACACTAGTAAAAACAAATCTAAAATTATATATGGTTTGACTGTATTTATTGTTATCATTGTGCACAGGCCTTTATTCTCGGGTTTGAAACTGCCTCAGTGTTAATAAAACTATCAACTAAAGGGGTTTTCAAATTGTGTGAATGTGAGCCCCCTACAGTAGGTACCCTTCTCCAAAACCCCGTCCACCGGCCCTGACCCACACACGCCTCTGCAGTAAATGTGTGTTCCAGGCAATGATGAGTTTCAATAAAAACTGATAAAAATATAAATATATTTTTTAATATTGTATTTGAAGACATTTAATTTCCACAACTTTTTCAAAAGTGCATTGAATCATAAACGATCCTTTGCAACAGCAAATCATTTCCAACTTCATGCAGATCTAATTGAGGCTACTTTTAAAAGTGAACATTGAACATCAGTAGGCCTGACCACAAGTTAACAAAACATGCTTACATGTGTAATCGGTGCCAAAGCAGATGACACCCGACGGCTGGAACTGCACAGACGGACATATCTTCAATGGAACCATTTATTTTCAAGTATTATGGCTGTATAATGCCATAAATAATTTTTTTATTTAAGTTAACTTAAAACAATCCTCACTTAAACCCATAATAAATGTCATATTTACCTGTACCTTTCCTGTCTAACATGTATGAAATATACAGAAAGTGAAGGTCTGCACTGCATAAATTATAAATGAAATATAGACTAATCCTTATTAAAGCTACAAGCGTTCTTTAGTCAAGAGCAGGGAGTAATTCTCTCTGTTCCCTTTGCTCTTTGGTTAACTTGACTGACAGAGAGAATTGTGGCTGCTGTCCCTTTAAGACCAGCCGCTGCTGACAGGATCTCACATCTCAATCTCTCACTACTCTTTACTTCCATTTAAGATTTCATTTAACTCATTTAAGACTGCTCTTGTGAGGATACTCGACAAAGAGGACATATTGGCATGAATGTGTGTGAATGTTCGTTCATGCGCGAAAGAGAACTCGATAATGGCGCGTCTTTCTGTGCGTCGTGTGTGTGTGTCAGGAGGACATTCACTGACAGCGCGTTCTCTTTTGTCTTGTCGTGTATGAATGGTTTAATGGTGTGTTCACACCGAACGCGAATAGAGCGTCAAATACGCGTCTATCGCGTCTAGTTAGACGCTTGAACATTCGCTCGAGTTCAAATTTTTCAACTTGCGCGGAAGACATTCGCGGCAAACGCGTCGCCCAATTCGCGTCATTCGCAACGCCCGGCGTGAATGATGCGTCTATTCGCGTCTTTGCATTGACTTTGTATGTAATCTACTCGCGCAAATAATTAAATTCGCGTTCGGTGTGAACACACCATAAGAGCATTTGCGTGAATAGGCGCCATTCACATCTATAGCGCCTAAAAATGCGTAGAAAGCGCTAGGCGCGCCGCGGAAAAAACGAGCGCGTCGCTTCCATTATGAGCACGCATACCGCGCGCCTACATTTGAAATAACTAACTTGAGCGCGCAAAAGACGCGAAATGTGAACAGGCTCTGACCCTAGCAAAAGGATGACAGAAAGAACGAATGCTGCGTTAAATACTTTAACACGTAAAGGCTGGGCAAAAATTAATCGCATGCGTTAGCGTTGACAGCAGTCATACATTAGCTACTGACAGAAAAATGCTGCGGTTTAAATTGGACTCGTTTTCATGGTAGGCTAGGCCTACACAGAATGTTTTTTAGTAAGCTACACAGAATGTTCTACATTAAATATTTAGCTAACGTTAACAGTCTGAAGTTACCAACCAGCAATGTATGTTAATTTTTCTTCGCGTGTCGCGCCTCCCCTGTGACTCTTTGGCGCCCCCCACCTATTGAAACCCGCTGAACTAAAGCATTAGTATCTATTGTTGGAAATATAATGTTATTAGGATGAATATTTTGCCATTGACCCAGACTGTTGACTGTAGTCAAAGTGTGTGTGTGTGTGTGTGAGAGAGAGAGTGCGTGTGCGGGTGTGTGTGTGCGTGCGTGCGTGTGCGTGTGTATGTGTGTGTGTGTGTGTGTGTGTGTGTGTGTGTGATCCCCATCAGTACCAGTTCAAGGCCTGGTATCGTCCCGAACACATCTCCATCACTTCAGCGCTGATGGCTGACGGAAGTGTGTGTGTGTGTGTGTGTGTGAGCGACTGGCTTCAACTGATCTGCACTTCACACACTTTGCATAAAGTAAGAGCTAAAATTACACACAGGCCTGGAAACAGAGAGTGCAGAAATCCCACCGGAGCCGCTGCTTCAGACAGAATAAAAGCCTTCGTCTTTCAACTCTATTCTGCTTGCTGAATATAAAACACAGGCGTTTAATAGTGCATTCTGGTTTTAAAAGGAGATATTTAGCTTGAGAAATGGATCAGGATGTCTATAAAGAAGATCATAGTTTAATATATCTGTGTAATTACTGTCTGAGATTCATTAATGTCAGGCTAAGCCTCATCGAGTCGAACTCTCCTCTGATTTGTTCAGTTATGTGAACGCTGTTTTCGGACACTTACGGCTGTGTTTGTTGCTCACAATCTACGTCTCTTGTGACGGGTTTACTTCTAATCTGTTTATTGGTATTTAACAAGACAATACATAATAGTAAATTATTTCACAACCTGGCTGAAATGATTCCACTGATGCCAAGTTTGAAGAACATGAGTGCAGTATTTATTAAAAATACAAACATGATCAAACTCAAAGCAAACAAAGTCTCGGCTTGACGTGGAACTACACTGTGTGCAGAATTATTAGGCAAGTGAGTATTTTGACCATATCCTCATTTTAATTATTTTTTCCAACTCCAAGCTGTATAAACTTGAATCCTTATTGGATTTAAGCATTTCAGGTGATATGTATTTGTGTAATGAGGGAGGGTGTGGCCTAAGGAGATCAACACCCTATATCAAGGTGTGCATAATTATTAGGCAGCTTCTTTTCCTCAGGCAAAATGGGCCAAAAAAGAGATTTAACTGACTCTGAAAAGTCAAAAATTGTAAAAAGTCTTTCAGAGGGATGCAGCACTCTTGAAATTGCTAAGATATTGGGGCGTGATCACAGAACCATCAAACGTTTTGTAGCAAATGCTCAACAGAGTCGCAAGAAACGTGTTGAGAAAAAAAAACGCAAATTAACTGCCAAAGATTTGAGAAGAATCAAACGTGAGGCTACCAGGAACCCATTATCCTCCAGTGCTGTCATATTCCAGAACTGCAACCTACCTGGAGTGCCCAGAAGTACAAGGTGTTCAGTGCTCAGAGACATGGCCAAGGTAAGGAAGGCTGAAATCCGACCACCACTGAACAAGAAACATAAGATGAAACGTCAAGACTGGGCCAGGAAATATCTGAAGACAGATTTTTCAAAGGTTTTATGGACTGATGAGATGAGAGTGACTCTTGACGGACCAGATGGATGGGCCCGTGGCTGGATCAGTAATGGGCACAGAGCTCCACTTCGACTCAGACGACAGCAAGGTGGAGGTGGGGTAATGGTATGGGCTGGTATTATTAAAGATGAGCTAGTTGGACCTTTTCGGGTTGAAGATGGACTTAAAATGAACTCCCAAACCTACTGCCAGTTTTTAGAAGATACTTTCTTCAAGCAGTGGTACAGGAAAAAGTCTGCATCTTTCAAGAAGACCATGATTTTTATGCAGGACAATGCTCCATCGCATGCATCAAAGTACTCCACTGTGTGGCTAGCCAGTAAAGGCCTTAAAGATGAAAGAATTATGACATGGCCCCCTTCATCACCTGATTTAAACCCTATTGAGAACTTGTGGGCCCTTCTGAAACGGGAGATTTATGGTGGAGGAAAACAGTACACCTCTCTGAACAGTGTATGGGAGGCTGTGGAGGCAGCTGCACAAAAAGTTGATCATCAACAGATCAAGAAACTGACAGACTCCATGAATGGAAGGCTAATAACTGTTATTGAAAAGAGGGGTGGCTATATTGGTCACTGATTTTTTTTTTTTTTAAATGTCAGAGATGTTTATTTGTAAATTGAGTTGTTTGTTTATCATTCTCACTTTAACAGATTCAAATAAACAAGTGAGATGGGAAAATTTTCATTTTTCATTTTGCTGCATAATAATTCTGCACACTAAGAGTTGCCCAATAATTGTGCACACATAGATATTCTCCTAAGAAAGCCAAAACCTCACTTTTGCTTCCTTAAATATTCAAGATTGAGGTTTATTAACATTTTGGATTAACTGAGAGCACTGTAGTTGTTCAATAATAAAATTAATCCTCAAAAATACAACTTGCCTAATAATTCTGCACACAGTGTACAAACATTAACAGAAGACAAACAGTGGTTACACAATACGACGAATGACAAACACGAGGATAAACAAGACACACGTGAACATAATCAAGACAACTGACCAATCACAACATGAGACAAGTGAGCACATGACTGTAACATGAACCCTAAACAAAACTGTACATTCCAATATAATATAATATAATATTTAAAAAATATAAATAATAACCATGATGGTCACAGCATTGGTGGGAGTTTCTTGTGTCAACAACTTGGCTGTTTTCCAGTGTTTCTGATTTTGCTATTTCAAAACTATAATCAACGTTCACGTCTATTAATCTGCTGATGAAATCTGGTCAATACAGCAGAATTATACTTTAGACTTCATTTTTTCTGCTTCTGCAATTTATTCATGAGACAGTAACACTTTGGTTATTTTTATTATTTATTATTAGTGTATTATTTATTATATTATGTTATTTATTTTGACAAGATATATGTTATATGATGTATTATAACATGTTTTTGATCTTCTCAGCTGTATAAAGTTTTTCAAATCATACGATGATTATGTTTTTAATTAGATCTGACATTTTATATTGTCATTATATAATTTTATAATATTTTATAAGTGACATCTTATAAATTGTCAATTTAGTTTTGATGTATTGTAAAATATTTTCTAAGAATAATTTGCTAATGTTCCCATTAAGTTATGAAAATTATATTTAATTTTATTTCTCTGAATGTTCAAAACATCCAATTTTTTAAGTTTCATTTGGGGGGGGGGGGGGGGGGGGGGGGGTTATGCAAACATTAAGGGAACGCACTATTTTATAATTTTTTGCAGACTTTATGGAATGTTACTTTTGAATGTTCTCTGAACGTTCTGAAATAAGAATAGTAAAACTAAAACATTTCAGGGGGGGAAACGCTCCAAGAATGGTGTATGAATAATGTTTTTGTGTGTCATGCTTTGAGATTATTAAAGACCATAACTTTAAACCAATGCTCTATTGGCGTTCCTGGAAGAAGGGTATCTGGGGTAGTAAGAGTGATTGTGAGTGAGCGAGTAACACGGCCGGCAGAAGGACAGAGATCAGGCGAGTGTTTCTAAAGCATGTTGAGAGTGTGTTTTAGTGTGAGCACATGGGCAGAAACGGCCAGCGCTGCATGGGATGGACTCGACCTTTTCTGCACGTCAACCAAAGGTTAGAAATCTCCACTGGCCTTAAAAGAAATGCACTTGTTTGCCATTACAGTGAAGATCTTTCTCCCACCAGCACACAGTCGCTCCCGAGGGAACAAACCCAGTCCATCTGACGGTCTCACGCTCTTCTCTTCTCGTCTCTGAGCTTAAGGCCTCAAAGTAGAAAATATTTGAAGGGTCTGTCAGCAAAACCAATAAAAAAAAGTTTCACACAGAGTAGATTGTTGGATTTTATTTTCATATTTTCAACCTGCGTTCCCTTCATTGTGATAAACGACCAGCTAACAGGGAACGTTCTGGCAAGGTTCAGGAACAAACATTCCTGCAATAACATTAATAAAACATTAGGTCAAAGTTGTCTGATCTTTAAAGGTGTTATGACATGGAAATCTAATTTTCCTTATCCTTTGACATATAATATGTCCTTGTACCATCAAAACATCCTGCAAGTTTCAGAGTTAAAAATGTCCTCATTGTAAACAAAGCATTTATTTAAGCTCCTAAAACGGCTTGTTTGGATATTTGGTGACCTGTGATGTCACACATCTGCATATGACCTCCTCCAGAGCAAGACATCGACCGATAGATATACACCATTATACACCATCACACCATAGCATTCTGTGTCTTAACGGCTGACATTCACCAGCACTGGATGTGGGCGTCGATTCAGAAGCAAACAAAAGCCATTATAATGACTGACGCTGATACACTGATACAGTATACAGATGTGTGTTCAGATTATAATGACTGACACTGATACAGTATACAGATGTGTGTTCAGATTATAATGACTGACACTGATACAGTATACAGATGTGTGTTCAGATTATAATGACTGACACTGATACACTGATACAGTATACAGATGTGTGTTCACATTATAATGACTGACACTGATACACTGATACAGTATACAGATGTGTGTTCAGATTATAATGACTGACGTTGATACACTGATACAGTATACAGATGTGTGTTCAGATTATAATGACTGACACTGATACACTGATACAGTATACAGATGTGTGTTTAGATTATAATGACTGACACTGTTACACTGATACAGTATACAGATGTGTGTTCAGATTATAATGACTGACACTGATACAGTATACAGATGTGTGTTCAGATTATAATGACTGACACTGATACAGTATACAGATGTGTGTTCAGATTATAATGACTGACACTGATACAGTATACAGATGTGTGTTCAGATTATAATGACTGACACTGATACACTGATACAGTATACAGATGTGTGTTCAGATTATAATGACTGACGCTGATACACTGATACAGTATACAGATGTGTGTTCAGATTATAATGACTGACTGATACACTGATACAGTATACAGATGTGTGTTCAGATTATAATGACTGACACTGATACACTGATACAGTATACAGATGTGTGTTCAGATTATAATGACTGACGCTGATACACTGATACAGTATACAGATGTGTGTTCAGATTATAATGACTGACGTTGATACACTGATACAGTATACAGATGTGTGTTCAGATTATAATGACTGACGCTGATACACTGATACAGTATACAGATGTGTGTTCAGATTATAATGGCTGACACTGATACACTGATACAGTATACAGATGTGTGTTCAGATTATAATGACTGACTGATACACTGATACAGTATACAGATGTGTGTTCAGATTATAATGACTGACACTGATACACTGATACAGTATACAGATGTGTGTTCAGATTATAATGACTGACACTGATACAGTATACAGATGTGTGTTCAGATTATAATGACTGACACTGATACACTGATACAGTATACAGATGTGTGTTCAGATTATAATGACTGACACTGATACACTGATACAGTATACAGATGTGTGTTCAGATTATAATGACTGACACTGATACACTGATACAGTATACAGATGTGTGTTCACATTATAATGACTGACACTGATACACTGATACAGTATACAGATGTGTGTTCAGATTATAATGACTGACGTTGATACACTGATACAGTATACAGATGTGTGTTCAGATTATAATGACTGACACTGATACACTGATACAGTATACAGATGTGTGTTTAGATTATAATGACTGACACTGTTACACTGATACAGTATACAGATGTGTGTTCAGATTATAATGACTGACACTGATACAGTATACAGATGTGTGTTCAGATTATAATGACTGACACTGATACAGTATACAGATGTGTGTTCAGATTATAATGACTGACACTGATACAGTATACAGATGTGTGTTCAGATTATAATGACTGACACTGATACACTGATACAGTATACAGATGTGTGTTCAGATTATAATGACTGACGCTGATACACTGATACAGTATACAGATGTGTGTTCAGATTATAATGACTGACTGATACACTGATACAGTATACAGATGTGTGTTCAGATTATAATGACTGACACTGATACACTGATACAGTATACAGATGTGTGTTCAGATTATAATGACTGACGCTGATACACTGATACAGTATACAGATGTGTGTTCAGATTATAATGACTGACGTTGATACACTGATACAGTATACAGATGTGTGTTCAGATTATAATGACTGACGCTGATACACTGATACAGTATACAGATGTGTGTTCAGATTATAATGGCTGACACTGATACACTGATACAGTATACAGATGTGTGTTCAGATTATAATGACTGACTGATACACTGATACAGTATACAGATGTGTGTTCAGATTATAATGACTGACACTGATACACTGATACAGTATACAGATGTGTGTTCAGATTATAATGACTGACACTGATACAGTATACAGATGTGTGTTCAGATTATAATGACTGACACTGATACACTGATACAGTATACAGATGTGTGTTCAGATTATAATGACTGACACTGATACACTGATACAGTATACAGATGTTTGTTCAGATTATAATGACTGACACTGATACAGTATACAGATGTGTGTTCAGATTATAATGACTGACACTGATACACTGATACAGTATACAGATGTGTGTTCAGATTATAATGACTGACGCTGATACACTGATACAGTATACAGATGTGTGTTCAGATTATGATGACTGACGCTGATACACTGATACAGTATACAGATGTGTGTTCAGATTATAATGACTGACGCTGATACACTGATACAGTATACACATGTGTGTTCAGATTATAATGACTGACACTGATACACTGATACAGTATACAGATGTGTGTTCAGATTATAATGACTGACACTGATACACTGATACAGTATACAGATGTGTGTTCAGATTATAATGACTGACTGATACACTGATACAGTATACAGATGTGTGTTCAGATTATAATGACTGACACTGATACACTGATACAGATGTGTGTTCAGATTATAATGACTGACTGATACACTGATACAGTATACAGATGTGTGTTCAGATTATAATGACTGACTGATACACTGATACAGTATACAGATGTGTGTTCAGATTATAATGACTGACTGATACACTGATACAGTATACAGATGTGTGTTCAGATTATAATGACTGACTGATACACTGATACAGTATACAGATGTGTGTTCAGATTATAATGACTGACGCTGATACACTGATACAGATGTGTGTTCAGATTATAATGACTGACTGATACACTGATACAGTATACAGATGTGTGTTCAGATTATAATGACTGACGCTAATACACTGATACAGTATACAGATGTGTGTTCAGATTATAATGACTGACTGATACACTGATACAGTATACAGATGTGTGTTCAGATTATAATGACTGACACTGATACACTGATACAGTATACAGATGTGTGTTCAGATTATAATGACTGACTGATACACTGATACAGTATACAGATGTGTGTTCAGATTATAATGACTGACTGATACACTGATACAGTATACACATGTGTGTTCAGATTATAATGACTGACACTGATACACTGATACAGTATACAGATGTGTGTTCAGATTATAATGACTGACACTGATACACTGATACAGTATACAGATGTGTGTTCAGATTATAATGACTGACGCTGATACACTGATACAGATGTGTGTTCAGATTATAATGACTGACTGATACACTGATACAGTATACATATGTGTGTTCAGATTATAATGACTGACGCTAATACACTGATACAGTATACAGATGTGTGTTCAGATTATAATGACTGACTGATACACTGATACAGTATACAGATGTGTGTTCAGATTATAATGACTGACACTGATACACTGATACAGTATACAGATGTGTGTTCAGATTATAATGACTGACTGATACACTGATAGAGTATACAGATGTGTGTTCAGATTATAATGACTGACGCTGATACACTGATACAGTATACAGATGTGTGTTCAGATTATAATGACTGACTGATACACTGATACAGTATACAGATGTGTGTTCAGATTATAATGACTGACACTGAAACACTGATAGAGTATACAGATGTGTGTTCAGATTATAATGACTGACACTGATACACTGATACAGTATACAGATGTGTGTTCAGATTATAATGACTGACACTGATACACTGATACAGTATACAGATGTGTGTTCAGATTATAATGACTGACACTGATACACTGATAGAGTATACAGATGTGTGTTCAGATTATAATGACTGACACTGATACACTGATACAGTATACAGATGTGTGTTCAGATTATAATGACTGACGCTGATACACTGATACAGTATACAGATGTGTGTTCAGATTATAATGACTGACTGATACACTGATACAGTATACAGATGTGTGTTCAGATTATAATGACTGACACTGATACACTGATACAGTATACAGATGTGTGTTCAGATTATAATGACTGACACTGATACACTGATAGAGTATACAGATGTGTGTTCAGATTATAATGACTGACACTGATACACTGATACAGTATACAGATGTGTGTTCAGATTATAATGACTGACACTGATACACTGATACAGTATACAGATGTGTGTTCAGATTATAATGGCTGACACTGATACACTGATACAGTATACAGATGTGTGTTCAGATTATAATGACAGACGCTGATACAGTATACAGATGTGTGTTCAGATTATAATGACTGACACTGATACAGTATACAGATGTGTGTTCAGATTATAATGACTGACGCTGATACACTGATACAGTATACAGATGTGTGTTCAGATTATATTGACTGACGCTGATACACTGATACAGTATACAGATGTGTGTTCAGATTATAATGACTGACACTGATACACTGATACAGTATACAGATGTGTGTTCAGATTATAATGACTGACACTGATACAGTATACAGATGTGTGTTCAGATTATAATGACTGACACTGATACAGTATACAGATGTGTGTTCAGATTATAATGACTGACACTGATACACTGATACAGTATACAGATGTGTGTTCAGATTATAATGACTGACACTGATACACTGATACAGTATACAGATGTGTGTTCAGATTATAATGACTGACACTGATACACTGATACAGTATACAGATGTGTGTTCAGATTATAATGACTGACGCTGATACACTGATACAGTATACAGATGTGTGTTCAGATTATAATGACTGACTGATACACTGATACAGTATACAGATGTGTGTTCAGATTATAATGACTGACACTGATACACTGATACAGTATACAGATGTGTGTTCAGATTATAATGACTGACGCTGATACACTGATACAGTATACAGATGTGTGTTCAGATTATAATGACTGACGTTGATACACTGATACAGTATACAGATGTGTGTTCAGATTATAATGACTGACGCTGATACACTGATACAGTATACAGATGTGTGTTCAGATTATAATGACTGACACTGATACACTGATACAGTATACAGATGTGTGTTCAGATTATAATGGCTGACACTGATACACTGATACAGTATACAGATGTGTGTTCAGATTATAATGACTGACTGATACACTGATACAGTATACAGATGTGTGTTCAGATTATAATGACTGACTGATACACTGATACAGTATACAGATGTGTGTTCAGATTATAATGACTGACACTGATACACTGATACAGTATACAGATGTGTGTTCAGATTATAATGACTGACACTGATACACTGATACAGTATACAGATGTGTGTTCAGATTATAATGACTGACACTGATACACTGATACAGTATACAGATGTGTGTTCAGATTATAATGACTGACACTGATACACTGATACAGTATACAGATGTTTGTTCAGATTATAATGACTGACACTGATACAGTATACAGATGTGTGTTCAGATTATAATGACTGACACTGATACACTGATACAGTATACAGATGTGTGTTCAGATTATAATGACTGACGCTGATACACTGATACAGTATACAGATGTGTGTTCAGATTATGATGACTGACGCTGATACACTGATACAGTATACAGATGTGTGTTCAGATTATAATGACTGACGCTGATACACTGATACAGTATACACATGTGTGTTCAGATTATAATGACTGACACTGATACACTGATACAGTATACAGATGTGTGTTCAGATTATAATGACTGACACTGATACACTGATACAGTATACAGATGTGTGTTCAGATTATAATGACTGACTGATACACTGATACAGTATACAGATGTGTGTTCAGATTATAATGACTGACGCTGACACACTGATACAGATGTGTGTTCAGATTATAATGACTGACTGATACACTGATACAGTATACAGATGTGTGTTCAGATTATAATGACTGACGCTAATACACTGATACAGTATACAGATGTGTGTTCAGATTATAATGACTGACTGATACACTGATACAGTATACAGATGTGTGTTCAGATTATAATGACTGACACTGATACACTGATACAGTATACAGATGTGTGTTCAGATTATAATGACTGACTGATACACTGATACAGTATACAGATGTGTGTTCAGATTATAATGACTGACTGATACACTGATACAGTATTCACATGTGTGTTCAGATTATAATGACTGACACTGATACACTGATACAGTATACAGATGTGTGTTCAGATTATAATGACTGACACTGATACACTGATACAGTATACAGATGTGTGTTCAGATTATAATGACTGACTGATACACTGATACAGTATACAGATGTGTGTTCAGATTATAATGACTGACGCTGATACACTGATACAGATGTGTGTTCAGATTATAATGACTGACTGAAACACTGATACAGTATACAGATGTGTGTTCAGATTATAATGACTGACGCTAATACACTGATACAGTATACAGATGTGTGTTCAGATTATAATGACTGACTGATACACTGATACAGTATACAGATGTGTGTTCAGATTATAATGACTGACACTGATACACTGATACAGTATACAGATGTGTGTTCAGATTATAATGACTGACTGATACACTGATAGAGTATACAGATGTGTGTTCAGATTATAATGACTGACGCTGATACACTGATACAGTATACAGATGTGTGTTCAGATTATAATGACTGACTGATACACTGATACAGTATACAGATGTGTGTTCAGATTATAATGACTGACACTGAAACACTGATAGAGTATACAGATGTGTGTTCAGATTATAATGACTGACACTGATACACTGATACAGTATACAGATGTGTGTTCAGATTATAATGACTGACACTGATACACTGATACAGTATACAGATGTGTGTTCAGATTATAATGACTGACACTGATACACTGATACAGTATACAGATGTGTGTTCAGATTATAATGACTGACACTGATACACTGATACAGTATACAGATGTGTGTTCAGATTATAATGACTGACGCTGATACACTGATACAGTATACAGATGTGTGTTCAGATTATAATGACTGACTGATACACTGATACAGTATACAGATGTGTGTTCAGATTATAATGACTGACGTTGATACACTGATACAGTATACAGATGTGTGTTCAGATTATAATGACTGACACTGATACACTGATAGAGTATACAGATGTGTGTTCAGATTATAATGACTGACACTGAAACACTGATACAGTATACAGATGTGTGTTCAGATTATAATGACTGACACTGATACACTGATACAGTATACAGATGTGTGTTCAGATTATAATGGCTGACACTGATACACTGATACAGTATACAGATGTGTGTTCAGATTATAATGACAGACGCTGATACAGTATACAGATGTGTGTTCAGATTATAATGACTGACACTGATACAGTATACAGATGTGTGTTCAGATTATAATGACTGACGCTGATACACTGATACAGTATACAGATGTGTGTTCAGATTATATTGACTGACGCTGATACACTGATACAGTATACAGATGTGTGTTCAGATTATAATGACTGACACTGATACACTGATACAGTATACAGATGTGTGTTCAGATTATAATGACTGACACTGATACAGTATACAGATGTGTGTTCAGATTATAATGACTGACACTGATACACTGATAGAGTATACAGATGTGTGTTCAGATTATAATGACTGACACTGATACACTGATACAGTATACAGATGTGTGTTCAGATTATAATGACTGACACTGATACACTGATACAGTATACAGATGTGTGTTCAGATTATAATGACTGACGCTGATACACTGATACAGTATACAGATGTGTGTTCAGATTATAATGACTGACTGATACACTGATACAGTATACAGATGTGTGTTCAGATTATAATGACTGACGTTGATACACTGATACAGTATACAGATGTGTGTTCAGATTATAATGACTGACACTGATACACTGATAGAGTATACAGATGTGTGTTCAGATTATAATGACTGACACTGAAACACTGATACAGTATACAGATGTGTGTTCAGATTATAATGACTGACACTGATACACTGATACAGTATACAGATGTGTGTTCAGATTATAATGGCTGACACTGATACACTGATACAGTATACAGATGTGTGTTCAGATTATAATGACAGACGCTGATACAGTATACAGATGTGTGTTCAGATTATAATGACTGACACTGATACAGTATACAGATGTGTGTTCAGATTAAAATGACTGACGCTGATACACTGATACAGTATACAGATGTGTGTTCAGATTATATTGACTGACGCTGATACACTGATACAGTATACAGATGTGTGTTCAGATTATAATGACTGACACTGATACACTGATACAGTATACAGATGTGTGTTCAGATTATAATGACTGACACTGATACAGTATACAGATGTGTGTTCAGATTATAATGACTGACACTGATACACTGATACAGTATACAGATGTGTGTTCAGATTATAATGACTGACGTTGATACACTGATACAGTATACAGATGTGTGTTCAGATTATAATGACTGACACTGATACAGTATACAGATGTGTGTTCAGATTATAATGACTGACACTGATACAGTATACAGATGTGTGTTCAGATTATAATGACTGACACTGATACAGTATACAGATGTGTGTTCAGATTATAATGACTGACACTGATACAGTATACAGATGTGTGTTCAGATTATAATGACTGACACTGATACACTGATACAGTATACAGATGTGTGTTCAGATTATAATGACTGACGCTGATACACTGATACAGTATACAGATGTGTGTTCAGATTATAATGACTGACGCTGATACACTGATACAGTATACAGATGTGTGTTCAGATTATAATGACTGACGCCTGATACACTGATACAGTATACAGATGTGTGTTCAGATTATAATGACTGACACTGATACACTGATACAGTATACAGATGTGTGTTCAGATTATAATGACTGACACTGATACACTGATACAGTATACAGATGTGTGTTCAGATTATAATGACTGACACTGATACACTGATACAGTATACAGATGTGTGTTCAGATTATAATGACTGACGTTGATACACTGATACAGTATACAGATGTGTGTTCAGATTATAATGACTGACACTGATACAGTATACAGATGTGTGTTCAGATTATAATGACTGACACTGATACAGTATACAGATGTGTGTTCAGATTATAATGACTGACACTGATACACTGATACAGTATACAGATGTGTGTTCAGATTATAATGACTGACGCTGATACACTGATACAGTATACAGATGTGTGTTCAGATTATAATGACTGACGCTGATACACTGATACAGTATACAGATGTGTGTTCAGATTATAATGACTGACGCCTGATACACTGATACAGTATACAGATGTGTGTTCAGATTATAATGACTGACACTGATACACTGATACAGTATACAGATGTGTGTTCAGATTATAATGACTGACACTGATACACTGATACAGTATACAGATGTGTGTTCAGATTATAATGACTGACACTGATACACTGATACAGTATACAGATGTGTGTTCAGATTATAATGACTGACACTGATACACTGATACAGTATACAGATGTGTGTTCAGATTATAATGACTGACGCTGATGCACTGATACAGTATACAGATGTGTGTTCAGATTATAATGACTGACACTGATACACTGATACAGTATACAGATGTGTGTTCAGATTATAATGACTGACACTGATACACTGATACAGTATACAGATGTGTGTTCAGATTATAATGACTGACACTGATACACTGATACAGTATACAGATGTGTGTTCAGATTATAATGACTGACTGATACACTGATACAGTATACAGATGTGTGTTCAGATTATAATGACTGACACTGATACACTGATACAGTATACAGATGTGTGTTCAGATTATAATGACTGACACTGATACACTGATACAGTATACAGATGTGTGTTCAGATTATAATGACTGACACTGATACACTGATACAGTATACAGATGTGTGTTCAGATTATAATGACTGACGCTGATACACTGATACAGTATACAGATGTGTGTTCAGATTATAATGACTGACTGTCTACACTGATACAGTATACAGATGTGTGTTCAGATTATAATGACTGACGCTGATACACTGATACAGTATACAGATGTGTGTTCAGATTATAATGACTGACGCTGATACACTGATACAGTATACAGATGTGTGTTCAGATTATAATGACTGACGCTGATACACTGATACAGTATACAGATGTGTGTTCAGATTATAATGACTGACGCTGATACAGTATACAGATGTGTGTTCAGATTATAATGACTGACACTGATACACTGATACAGTATACAGATGTGTGTTCAGATTATAATGACTGACACTGATACACTGATACAGTATACAGATGTGTGTTCAGATTATAATGACTGATGCTGATGCACTGATACAGTATACAGATGTGTGTTCAGATTATAATGACTGACTGTCTACACTGATACAGTATACAGATGTGTGTTCAGATTATAATGACTGACACTGATACACTGATACAGTATACAGATGTGTGTTCAGATTATAATGACTGACGCTGATACACTGATACAGTATACAGATGTGTGTTGAGATTATAATGACTGACGCTGATACACTGATACAGTATACAGATGTGTGTTCAGATTATAATGACTGACGCCTGATACACTGATACAGTATACAGATGTGTGTTCAGATTATAATGACTGACGCTGTTACACTGATACAGTATACAGATGTGTGTTCAGATTATAATGACTGACTGTCTACACTGATACAGTATACAGATGTGTGTTCAGATTATAATGACTGACTCTGATACACTGATACAGTATACAGATGTGTGTTCAGATTATAATGACTGACGCTGATACACTGATACAGTATACAGATGTGTGTTCAGATTATAATGACTGACGCTGATACACTGATACAGTATACAGATGTGTGTTCAGATTATAATGACTGACTGTCTACACTGATACAGTATACAGATGTGTGTTCAGATTATAATGACTGACTCTGATACACTGATACAGTATACAGATGTGTGTTCAGATTATAATGACTGACGCTGATACACTGATACAGTATACAGATGTGTGTTCAGATTATAATGACTGACTGTCTACACTGATACAGTATACAGATGTGTGTTCAGATTATAATGACTGACTCTGATACACTGATACAGTATACAGATGTGTGTTCAGATTATAATGACTGACTGATACACTGATACAGTATACAGATGTGTGTTCAGATTATAATGACTGACGCTGATACACTGATACGGTATACAGATGTGTGTTCAGATTATAATGACACACTGATACAGTATACAGATGTGTGTTCAGATTATAATGACTGACTCTGATACACTGATACAGTATACAGATGTGTGTTCAGATTATAATGACTGACTCTGATACACTGATACAGTATACAGATGTGTGTTCAGATTATAATGACTGACACTGATACACTGATACAGTATACAGATGTGTGTTCAGATTATAATGACTGACGCTGATACACTGATACAGTATACAGATGTGTGTTCAGATTATAATGACTGACTGATACACTGATACAGTATACAGATGTGTGTTCAGATTATAATGACTGACACTGATACACTGATACAGTATACAGATGTGTGTTCAGATTATAATGACTGACGCTGATACACTGATACATTATACAGATGTGTGTTCAGATTATAATGACTGACGCTGATACAGTATACAGATGTGTGTTCAGATTATAATGACTGACTGATACACTGATACAGTATACAGATGTGTGTTCAGATTATAATGACTGACACTGATACACTGATACAGTATACAGATGTGTGTTCAGATTATAATGACTGACGCTGATACACTGATACAGTATACAGATGTGTGTTCAGATTATAATGACTGACTGATACACTGATACAGTATACAGATGTGTGTTCAGATTATAATGACTGACACTGATACACTGATACAGTATACAGATGTGTGTTCAGATTATAATGACTGACGCTGATACACTGATACAGTATACAGATGTGTGTTCAGATTATAATGACTGACGCTGATACAGTATACAGATGTGTGTTCAGATTATAATGACTGACACTGATACACTGATACAGTATACAGATGTGTGTTCAGATTATAATGACTGACTGATACACTGATACAGTATACAGATGTGTGTTCAGATTATAATGACTGACGCTGATACACTGATACAGTATACAGATGTGTGTTCAGATTATAATGACTGACACTGATACACTGATACAGTATACAGATGTGTGTTCAGATTATAATGACTGACACTGATACACTGATACAGTATACAGATGTGTGTTCAGATTATAATGACTGACACTGATACACTGATACAGTATACAGATGTGTGTTCAGATTATAATGACTGACACTGATACACTGATACAGTATACAGATGTGTGTTCAGATTATAATGACTGACACTGATACACTGATACAGTATACAGATGTGTGTTCAGATTATAATGACTGACACTGATACACTGATACAGTATACAGATGTGTGTTCAGATTATAATGACTGACACTGATACACTGATACAGTATACAGATGTGTGTTCAGATTATAATGACTGACGCTGATACAGTATACAGATGTGTGTTCAGATTATAATGACTGACACTGATACACTGATACAGTATACAGATGTGTGTTCAGATTATAATGACTGACACTGATACACTGATACAGTATACAGATGTGTGTTCAGATTATAATGACTGATGCTGATACACTGATACAGTATACAGATGTGTGTTCAGATTATAATGACTGACTGTCTACACTGATACAGTATACAGATGTGTGTTCAGATTATAATGACTGACTGTCTACACTGATACAGTATACAGATGTGTGTTCAGATTATAATGACTGACGCTGATACACTGATACAGTATACAGATGTGTGTTCAGATTATAATGACTGACACTGATACACTGATACAGTATACAGATGTGTGTTCAGATTATAATGACTGACGCTGATACACTGATACAGTATACAGATGTATGTTCAGATTATAATGACTGACACTGATACACTGATACAGTATACAGATGTGTGTTCAGATTATAATGACTGACACTGATACACTGATACAGTATACAGATGTGTGTTCAGATTATAATGACTGACGCTGATACACTGATACAGTATACAGATGTGTGTTCAGATTATAATGACTGACGCTGATACACTGATACAGTATACAGATGTGTGTTCAGATTATAATGACTGACGCTGATACACTGATACAGTATACAGATGTGTGTTCAGATTATAATGACTGACACTGATACACTGATACAGTATACAGATGTGTGTTCAGATTATAATGACTGACACTGATACACTGTGTCAGATTATAATTCAGATTATAATGACTGACGCTGATACACTGATACAGTATACAGATGTGTGTTCAGATTATAATGACTGACTGTCTACACTGATACAGTATACAGATGTGTGTTCAGATTATAATGACTGACTGTCTACACTGATACAGTATACAGATGTGTGTTCAGATTATAATGACTGACTCTGATACACTGATACAGTATACAGATGTGTGTTCAGATTATAATGACTGACGCTGATACAGTATACAGATGTGTGTTCAGATTATAATGACTGACTGATACACTGATACAGTATACAGATGTGTGTTCAGATTATAATGACTGACGCTGATACACTGATACGGTATACAGATGTGTGTTCAGATTATAATGACACACTGATACAGTATACAGATGTGTGTTCAGATTATAATGACTGACTCTGATACACTGATACAGTATACAGATGTGTGTTCAGATTATAATGACTGACACTGATACACTGATACAGTATACAGATGTGTGTTCAGATTATAATGACTGACGCTGATACACTGATACAGTATACAGATGTGTGTTCAGATTATAATGACTGACTGATACACTGATACAGTATACAGATGTGTGTTCAGATTATAATGACTGACACTGATACACTGATACAGTATACAGATGTGTGTTCAGATTATAATGACTGACGCTGATACACTGATACATTATACAGATGTGTGTTCAGATTATAATGACTGACGCTGATACAGTATACAGATGTGTGTTCAGATTATAATGACTGACTGATACACTGATACAGTATACAGATGTGTGTTCAGATTATAATGACTGACACTGATACACTGATACAGTATACAGATGTGTGTTCAGATTATAATGACTGACGCTGATACACTGATACAGTATACAGATGTGTGTTCAGATTATAATGACTGACTGATACACTGATACAGTATACAGATGTGTGTTCAGATTATAATGACTGACACTGATACACTGATACAGTATACAGATGTGTGTTCAGATTATAATGACTGACGCTGATACACTGATACAGTATACAGATGTGTGTTCAGATTATAATGACTGACGCTGATACACTGATATAGTATACAGATGTGTGTTCAGATTATAATGACTGACGCTGATACACTGATACAGTATACAGATGTGTGTTCAGATTATAATGACTGACACTGATACACTGATACAGTATACAGATGTGTGTTCAGATTATAATGACTGACACTGATACACTGATACAGTATACAGATGTGTGTTCAGATTATAATGACTGACACTGATACACTGATACAGTATACAGATGTGTGTTCAGATTATAATGACTGACACTGATACACTGATACAGTATACAGATGTGTGTTCAGATTATAATGACTGACACTGATACACTGATACAGTATACAGATGTGTGTTCAGATTATAATGACTGACACTGATACACTGATACAGTATACAGATGTGTGTTCAGATTATAATGACTGACACTGATACACTGATACAGTATACAGATGTGTGTTCAGATTATAATGACTGACGCTGATACAGTATACAGATGTGTGTTCAGATTATAATGACTGACACTGATACACTGATACAGTATACAGATATGTGTTCAGATTATAATGACTGACACTGATACACTGATACAGTATACAGATGTGTGTTCAGATTATAATGACTGATGCTGATACACTGATACAGTATACAGATGTGTGTTCAGATTATAATGACTGACTGTCTACACTGATACAGTATACAGATGTGTGTTCAGATTATAATGACTGACTGTCTACACTGATACAGTATACAGATGTGTGTTCAGATTATAATGACTGACGCTGATACACTGATACAGTATACAGATGTGTGTTCAGATTATAATGACTGACACTGATACACTGATACAGTATACAGATGTGTGTTCAGATTATAATGACTGACACTGATACACTGATACAGTATACAGATGTGTGTTCAGATTATAATGACTGACGCCTGATACACTGATACAGTATACAGATGTGTGTTCAGATTATAATGACTGACACTGATACACTGATACAGTATACAGATGTGTGTTCAGATTATAATGACTGACACTGATACACTGATACAGTATACAGATGTGTGTTCAGATTATAATGACTGACACTGATACACTGATACAGTATACAGATGTGTGTTCAGATTATAATGACTGACGTTGATACACTGATACAGTATACAGATGTGTGTTCAGATTATAATGACTGACACTGATACAGTATACAGATGTGTGTTCAGATTATAATGACTGACACTGATACAGTATACAGATGTGTGTTCAGATTATAATGACTGACACTGATACACTGATACAGTATACAGATGTGTGTTCAGATTATAATGACTGACGCTGATACACTGATACAGTATACAGATGTGTGTTCAGATTATAATGACTGACGCTGATACACTGATACAGTATACAGATGTGTGTTCAGATTATAATGACTGACGCCTGATACACTGATACAGTATACAGATGTGTGTTCAGATTATAATGACTGACACTGATACACTGATACAGTATACAGATGTGTGTTCAGATTATAATGACTGACACTGATACACTGATACAGTATACAGATGTGTGTTCAGATTATAATGACTGACACTGATACAGTATACAGATGTGTGTTCAGATTATAATGACTGACACTGATACAGTATACAGATGTGTGTTCAGATTATAATGACTGACACTGATACACTGATACAGTATACAGATGTGTGTTCAGATTATAATGACTGACGCTGATACACTGATACAGTATACAGATGTGTGTTCAGATTATAATGACTGACGCTGATACACTGATACAGTATACAGATGTGTGTTCAGATTATAATGACTGACACTGATACACTGATACAGTATACAGATGTGTGTTCAGATTATAATGACTGACACTGATACACTGATACAGTATACAGATGTGTGTTCAGATTATAATGACTGACACTGATACACTGATACAGTATACAGATGTGTGTTCAGATTATAATGACTGACACTGATACACTGATACAGTATACAGATGTGTGTTCAGATTATAATGACTGACACTGATACACTGATACAGTATACAGATGTGTGTTCAGATTATAATGACTGACACTGATACACTGATACAGTATACAGATGTGTGTTCAGATTATAATGACTGACGCTGATACACTGATACAGTATACAGATGTGTGTTCAGATTATAATGACTGACGCTGATACACTGATACAGTATACAGATGTGTGTTCAGATTATAATGACTGACGCTGATACACTGATACAGTATACAGATGTGTGTTCAGATTATAATGACTGACGCTGATACACTGATACAGTATACAGATGTGTGTTCAGATTATAATGACTGACGCTGATACAGTATACAGATGTGTGTTCACATTATAATGACTGACACTGATACACTGATACAGTATACAGATGTGTGTTCAGATTATAATGACTGACGCTGATACACTGATACAGTATACAGATGTGTGTTCACATTATAATGACTGACACTGATACAGTATACAGATGTGTGTTCACATTATAATGACTGACACTGATACACTGATACAGTATACAGATGTGTGTTCAGATTATAATGACTGACGCTGATACACTGATACAGTATACAGATGTGTGTTCAGATTATAATGACTGACACTGATACACTGATACAGTATACAGATGTGTGTTCAGATTATAATGACTGACGCTGATACACTGATACAGTATACAGATGTATGTTCAGATTATAATGACTGACACTGATACACTGATACAGTATACAGATGTGTGTTCAGATTATAATGACTGACACTGATACACTGATACAGTATACAGATGTGTGTTCAGATTATAATGACTGACGCTGATACACTGATACAGTATACAGATGTGTGTTCAGATTATAATGACTGACGCTGATACACTGATACAGTATACAGATGTGTGTTCAGATTATAATGACTGACACTGATACACTGATACAGTATACAGATGTGTGTTCAGATTATAATGACTGACACTGATACACTGATACAGTATACAGATGTGTGTTCAGATTATAATGACTGACACTGATACACTGATACAGTATACAGATGTGTGTTCAGATTATAATGACTGACACTGATACACTGATACAGTATACAGATGTGTGTTCAGATTATAATGACTGACACTGATACACTGATACAGTATACAGATGTGTGTTCAGATTATAATGACTGACGCTGATACACTGATACAGTATACAGATGTGTGTTCAGATTATAATGACTGACTGTCTACACTGATACAGTATACAGATGTGTGTTCAGATTATAATGACTGACTGTCTACACTGATACAGTATACAGATGTGTGTTCAGATTATAATGACTGACTCTGATACACTGATACAGTATACAGATGTGTGTTCAGATTATAATGACTGACTGATACACTGATACAGTATACAGATGTGTGTTCAGATTATAATGACTGACGCTGATACACTGATACGGTATACAGATGTGTGTTCAGATTATAATGACACACTGATACAGTATACAGATGTGTGTTCAGATTATAATGACTGACTCTGATACACTGATACAGTATACAGATGTGTGTTCAGATTATAATGACTGACTCTGATACACTGATACAGTATACAGATGTGTGTTCAGATTATAATGACTGACACTGATACACTGATACAGTATACAGATGTGTGTTCAGATTATAATGACTGACACTGATACACTGATACAGTATACAGATGTGTGTTCAGATTATAATGACTGACGCTGATACACTGATACAGTATACAGATGTGTGTTCAGATTATAATGACTGACGCTGATACACTGATACAGTATACAGATGTGTGTTCAGATTATAATGACTGACTGATACACTGATACAGTATACAGATGTGTGTTCAGATTATAATGACTGACACTGATACACTGATACAGTATACAGATGTGTGTTCAGATTATAATGACTGACGCTGATACACTGATACATTATACAGATGTGTGTTCAGATTATAATGACTGACGCTGATACAGTATACAGATGTGTGTTCAGATTATAATGACTGACTGATACACTGATACAGTATACAGATGTGTGTTCAGATTATAATGACTGACACTGATACACTGATACAGTATACAGATGTGTGTTCAGATTATAATGACTGACGCTGATACACTGATACAGTATACAGATGTGTGTTCAGATTATAATGACTGACTGATACACTGATACAGTATACAGATGTGTGTTCAGATTATAATGACTGACACTGATACACTGATACAGTATACAGATGTGTGTTCAGATTATAATGACTGACGCTGATACACTGATACAGTATACAGATGTGTGTTCAGATTATAATGACTGACGCTGATACAGTATACAGATGTGTGTTCAGATTATAATGACTGACACTGATACACTGATACAGTATACAGATGTGTGTTCAGATTATAATGACTGACTGATACACTGATACAGTATACAGATGTGTGTTCAGATTATAATGACTGACGCTGATACACTGATACAGTATACAGATGTGTGTTCAGATTATAATGACTGACACTGATACACTGATACAGTATACAGATGTGTGTTCAGATTATAATGACTGACACTGATACACTGATACAGTATACAGATGTGTGTTCAGATTATAATGACTGACACTGATACACTGATACAGTATACAGATGTGTGTTCAGATTATAATGACTGACACTGATACACTGATACAGTATACAGATGTGTGTTCAGATTATAATGACTGACACTGATACACTGATACAGTATACAGATGTGTGTTCAGATTATAATGACTGACACTGATACACTGATACAGTATACAGATGTGTGTTCAGATTATAATGACTGACGCTGATACAGTATACAGATGTGTGTTCAGATTATAATGACTGACACTGATACACTGATACAGTATACAGATGTGTGTTCAGATTATAATGACTGACACTGATACACTGATACAGTATACAGATGTGTGTTCAGATTATAATGACTGATGCTGATACACTGATACAGTATACAGATGTGTGTTCAGATTATAATGACTGACTGTCTACACTGATACAGTATACAGATGTGTGTTCAGATTATAATGACTGACTGTCTACACTGATACAGTATACAGATGTGTGTTCAGATTATAATGACTGACGCTGATACACTGATACAGTATACAGATGTGTGTTCAGATTATAATGACTGACACTGATACACTGATACAGTATACAGATGTGTGTTCAGATTATAATGACTGACACTGATACACTGATACAGTATACAGATGTGTGTTCAGATTATAATGACTGACACTGATACACTGATACAGTATACAGATGTGTGTTCAGATTATAATGACTGACGCCTGATACACTGATACAGTATACAGATGTGTGTTCAGATTATAATGACTGACGCTGTTACACTGATACAGTATACAGATGTGTGTTCAGATTATAATGACTGACACTGATACACTGATACAGTATACAGATGTGTGTTCAGATTATAATGACTGACTGATTACACTGATACAGTATACAGATGTGTGTTCAGATTATAATGACTGACTCTGATACACTGATACAGTATACAGATGTGTGTTCAGATTATAATGACTGACGCTGATACACTGATACAGTATACAGATGTGTGTTCAGATTATAATGACTGACACTGATACAGTATACAGATGTGTGTTCAGATTATAATGACTGACGCTGATACACTGATACAGTATACAGATGTGTGTTCAGATTATAATGACTGACTGATACACTGATACAGTATACAGATGTGTGTTCAGATTATAATGACTGACGCTGATACACTGATACAGTATACAGATGTGTGTTCAGATTATAATGACTGACACTGATACACTGATACAGTATACAGATGTGTGTTCAGATTATAATGACTGACACTGATACACTGATACAGTATACAGATGTGTGTTCAGATTATAATGACTGACGTTGATACACTGATACAGTATACAGATGTGTGTTCAGATTATAATGACTGACACTGATACACTGATACAGTATACAGATGTGTGTTCAGATTATAATGACTGACACTGATACACTGATACAGTATACAGATGTGTGTTCAGATTATAATGACTGACGCTGATACACTGATACAGTATACAGATGTGTGTTCAGATTATAATGACTGACGCTGATACAGTATACAGATGTGTGTTCAGATTATAATGACTGACACTGATACACTGATACAGTATACAGATGTGTGTTCAGATTATAATGACTGACACTGATACACTGATACAGTATACAGATGTGTGTTCAGATTATAATGACTGATGCTGATACACTGATACAGTATACAGATGTGTGTTCAGATTATAATGACTGATGCTGATACACTGATACAGTATACAGATGTGTGTTCAGATTATAATGACTGACACTGATACACTGATACAGTATACAGATGTGTGTTCAGATTATAATGACTGACGCTGATACACTGATACAGTATACAGATGTGTGTTCAGATTATAATGACTGACGCCTGATACACTGATACAGTATACAGATGTGTGTTCAGATTATAATGACTGACTGTCTACACTGATACAGTATACAGATGTGTGTTCAGATTATAATGACTGACACTGATACACTGATACAGTATACAGATGTGTGTTCAGATTATAATGACTGACGCTGTTACACTGATACAGTATACAGTATACAGATGTGTGTTCAGATTATAATGACTGACTGTCTACACTGATACAGTATACAGATGTGTGTTCAGATTATAATGACTGACTCTGATACACTGATACAGTATACAGATGTGTGTTCAGATTATAATGACTGACGCTGATACACTGATACAGTATACAGATGTGTGTTCAGATTATAATGACTGACACTGATACAGTATACAGATGTGTGTTCAGATTATAATGACTGACTCTGATACACTTATACAGTATACAGATGTGTGTTCAGATTATAATGACTGACTGATACACTGATACAGTATACAGATGTGTGTTCAGATTATAATGACTGACGCTGATACACTGATACAGTATACAGATGTGTGTTCAGATTATAATGACTGACACTGATACACTGATACAGTATACAGATGTGTGTTCAGATTATAATGACTGACGCTGATACACTGATACAGTATACAGATGTGTGTTCAGATTATAATGACTGACGCTGATACACTGATACAGTATACAGATGTGTGTTCAGATTATAATGACTGACACTGATACACTGATACAGTATACAGATGTGTGTTCAGATTATAATGACTGACACTGATACACTGATACAGTATACAGATGTGTGTTCAGATTATAATGACTGACACTGATACACTGATACAGTATACAGATGTGTGTTCAGATTATAATGACTGACGCTGATACACTGATACAGTATACAGATGTGTGTTCAGATTATAATGACTGACGCTGATACACTGATACAGTATACAGATGTGTGTTCAGATTATAATGGCTGACACTGATACACTGATACAGTATACAGATGTGTGTTCAGATTATAATGACTGACACTGATACACTGATACAGTATACAGATGTGTGTTCAGATTATAATGACTGACGCTGATACACTGATACAGTATACAGATGTGTGTTCAGATTATAATGACTGACACTGATACACTGATACAGTATACAGATGTGTGTTCAGATTATAATGACTGACACTGATACACTGATACAGTATACAGATGTGTGTTCAGATTATAATGACTGACGCTGATACACTGATACAGTATACAGATGTGTGTTCAGATTATAATGACTGACACTGATACACTGATACAGTATACAGATGTGTGTTCAGATTATAATGACTGACACTGATAAACTGATACAGTATACAGATGTGTGTTCAGATTATAATGACTGACGCTGATACACTGATACAGTATACAGATGTGTGTTCAGATTATAATGACTGACACTGATACACTGATACAGTATACAGATGTGTGTTCAGATTATAATGACTGACGCTGATACACTGATACAGTATACAGATGTGTGTTCAGATTATAATGACTGACGCTGATACACTGATACAGTATACAGATGTGTGTTCAGATTATAATGACTGACTGATACACTGATACAGTATACAGATGTGTGTTCAGATTATAATGACTGACACTGATACACTGATACAGTATACAGATGTGTGTTCAGATTATAATGACTGACTGATACACTGATACAGTATACAGATGTGTGTTCAGATTATAATGACTGACTGATACACTGATACAGTATACAGATGTGTGTTCAGATTATAATGACTGACACTGATACACTGATACAGTATACAGATGTGTGTTCAGATTATAATGACTGACGCTGATACACTGATACAGTATACAGATGTGTGTTCAGATTATAATGACTGACACTGATACACTGATACAGTATACAGATGTGTGTTCAGATTATAATGACTGACTGATACACTGATACAGTATACAGATGTGTGTTCAGATTATAATGACTGACTGATACACTGATACAGTATACAGATGTGTGTTCAGATTATAATGACTGACACTGATACACTGATACAGTATACAGATGTGTGTTCAGATTATAATGACTGACGCTGATACACTGATACAGTATACAGATGTGTGTTCAGATTATAATGACTGACACTGATACACTGATACAGTATACAGATGTGTGTTCAGATTATAATGACTGACTGATACACTGATACAGTATACAGATGTGTGTTCAGATTATAATGACTGACGCTGATACACTGATACAGTATACAGATGTGTGTTCAGATTATAATGACTGACGCTGATACACTGATACAGTATACAGATGTGTGTTCAGATTATAATGACTGACGCTGATACACTGATACAGTATACAGATGTGTGTTCAGATTATAATGACTGACACTGATACACTGATACAGTATACAGATGTGTGTTCAGATTATAATGACTGACGCTGATACACTGATACAGTATACAGATGTGTGTTCAGATTATAATGACTGACTGATACACTGATACAGTATACAGATGTGTGTTCAGATTATAATGACTGACGCTGATACACTGATACAGTATACAGATGTGTGTTCAGATTATAATGACTGACGCTGATACACTGAAACAGTATACAGATGTGTGTTCAGATTATAATGACTGACGCTGATACACTGATACAGTATACAGATGTGTTTAGACAGCTGATTTCATCTTCAGTACAGACTTCAAGAAGGATCCCAGTGTCAGAAACAAGTGGATGGTTTATTTTATTCATCCCGAATCATGTTAGAGGATTAAATGTTTGTTCGAAGCATTTTGTTTTGCCAATGAGGCACACTGTAACATTTGCTGACAGATGAAGCAGCCGACTGTGTTGAAACTGTCAGTCAATAGACAGATTTGTATGGATCAGGTTTCCAATAGCGAGTAGGCTTTGCTACTGTTTCCCGTGCAATAACGCTAGCCAATCATAACAGTCATTAAAAACAGATCATTTCAGACAGAGCTTAAGAAAATAATTGTTTCCTTTCGAGGGAACTCGCGCAGCGTCTCGTTCTTTGTTTTTTGTGCAAAAAAACTTTATTAACATTAAGTGAACTTCAAGGAAAAATCTAAAATAAGTTTTAAAAAAAAACATGATATGACTCCTTTAATAGTGTTCTCACAAAATTAGCACAAAAACATTTATAAAACATTTTCTGAAATGCTTTAATTGGACGTTATTCATACATTTTTTAAATGTTACTACTTTTTTCAGAACATTCAGAGAACATTCAAAAGTAACTTTCCCATAATATTTGAAATATGATCAAATGGAATGTTCCCTTAATATTTGGACCAAGAAAACAAAATTAACATTTAGAAATAAAAATTTCATAACATAATGGGAATGTTAGCAAAACGTTATTAAAACATAAGCGGGATGAAATTACCTTCTTTTTTGAAAAAATGAAGAAAAAAAAGAAAAGAAAGTTAGTTTAATAAAACTTTTGGTTTTATTTAATTTAATTTTTTATAATTGTTCATATAAACCATATAATCACACGTTTTTTTTTATTAACAATATATTTCAAAGGTCACATAAAAGGGAAAAGGTGAAAACTGCTGCACATTTATTGTTCTCAAATAAGAGTCAAACGGTCATCCACAGACTTGTCTCGAGTGCATCAATTTACTTAATGCACTATCATACATATGATGAGCAGTCATAATTCACACGTTTATATTCCTACTGTGATTTGTATTTAAAATATGACCTTTAAGGCTTGATATATGGAAATGGACAGATGGTATGTGATTCTGGGATTAAATGTCTTATAGATCATATGTCGTCTCGCGCTTGAGAAAGGAGCCTTGACCGGCCGGTAATTTAGAGTGTTATGAGATCAGTGCAAAACACGCTGTAAATATAAATAAGCGCGCGTCCGACGGGGTGGATCGGGAGCGCGCCTGCGTTCTGTGACAGTTCAGTTCACACAGGTGTATATCATTCATTCGAGAAGGGAAATCGTGAACGATCTGTGTGTGGTCCGGTTCAGTTCAATATGGCCATCTGTACTTGGACTGGCCGCGGTGACCTTGCTGTTGAGAGGGACCTTTCATAAATGGGCTGTTTATAAGCTATATGACATTCATAATCTTCCTCACCGACACCGTCATCCTCAGGGCTCAGCAATGGACGCATGAATATACCAACAGACATATTAGAAATATCAACACATTGTCTGTTACACTCTCTCAGTACTTCAAGAAATCGTTCACCCAAAAAAGAAAAATTCTTTGATCGTTTAGGCTACTCAAGTTTGCATAATCTTGTTTTCTGTTGTTTCAGGGGAACACAAAACAAGGTATGATGAAAAATCTTCATGCACATCTTTTCCTAAAAAAAAAAAAATGCTTTTTGAACATGCAAAATTAATGAGATTTGAAAGGTGTGAATGAAAACGTAAGGTAACAGTACATGAGCAGTGTCCTTCATGGACTATGATATTAAAAGTCTGTTTTGATTATACACCTTGTCTTATTGCAAACTAGTGAAAAAAAAATAAAAATAAACATAAAAAATAGGGGAGAGTGGGGCACAACACTTTATTTGTATCAGAGTATTTATTTCCCTTTATCGAAGGGAACTCGTGATGCGTCAAGGACGCTTTGGGAACGCTTCCAGCATGAACGTGTCTGAAGCATCTATGTCAACTAGTCCAATGGGAAAAATGATCGTCACGGGCAGGTGACGCCATGACCAGGAAATGATAAAAGAGCATCCGGTGCAAACCGGCATTAGCTTCTGTTGCCTCAACAAGCGATCTGTGTCTTTTGTCTGTTATATTTACTGTTGTCTGTGATATATATATCTTGGGAATACTAAGGCGAAACAACTATACAAACTCTGTGCTTCTCCCTGCCTGAGTTATTTAACGGGTGGGGACACACACGAGCTTTGTGTAGTTTGTTTGGGAGTGGAGCATGCGGTGTCAGCCTTCGAGGGGGCTGATTGCCAGCATTGCGAGATGCTTCCGCTTCGAATGCTCCGCTCCCGCCTGACACTTTTTGACGAAAGCGGCCAGGCTCGCGATCCTCAGGGTGCAGGACCCGCGTCTGCCGAGGCAATGCGGAGAATGCATTCCTGGGGATCGCAAAAGGATCTTTCAGAGGGGTAGGAGACAGGTCCCGTGACCCTATCGCCTTCCTTTTCTGAGAGATCCGAGATGTCGGAAGCCCGTCCCGCGGTTCCTTCTGCCCGGGGAGAGAGCCCGATGCTTCATTGCTCTAGCTCCGAGGAGTTAGATGTGATGAGCATCAAAAGTGAAAGCACACACACGGGGGAAAAAGATTCGCCACCTATTTCTCCCGCATATGAGGAGCTGGTGGAAGCGATTACTAGAGCCGTAGATAAATTAAATATTGATTGGCCAGCTGAGAAAAGAGGTGCTCGTCCCAAAAGCAAGTTAGATGAGCGTTTTCTTACATCTAATATATCACTTCCACCACGAGGCCTTCCCTTTTTTCCTGATCTGCACATTGAGCTGTCCAGATCGTGGAATAAACCATACTCGTCTCGAGTTTTCAGCACCCAGGTTCATATTTATTCAGGCATAAGGGGGTTGAAAGAATATGGTTACGAGTCGATCCCCCGGGCTGAACAGACGCTTGTGAGCTATCTGTTGCCCGGTTCAGCATCGTCTCTGAAGGCCTCAGCTTTGCCCACAAAACCGTTAAAAGCAACATCTACATTAGTGGGCAAAGCTTATACAGCAGCAGGTCAGGCTGGTGCATGCCTTCATACTATGGCTGTGCTTCAGGCATACCAGGCTGATCTGCTGGGGGATTTGGATAAGAGTGAGGGAGTAGGGCCCGATGAGGTTCGAGAACTTCGTCGGGCCACAGATTTGTCTCTCAGGGCTACCAAGGAGACCGCTGGAGCAATTGGGCGGTCTATGGCAGCCCTGGTGGCCACTGAGAAGCATCTTTGGTTAAATCTGACCGAGTTAAAGGATAGAGATCGTTCCTTTCTCCTGGATGCCCCGATTGATCCTTCTGGTCTCTTCGGTGACGTTGTCAGCGAGGATAGGTTTTTCGATAGGTTCCAGGAGGCTAAGAAGCAATCGGAGGCATTCAAAAAATGTCTCCCTCGCCGTGTCCAACCCCCTGGGGCTGCTGGGCGTGAGCAGCCCCAGCCGTCTAGCTCCTCATATCGTGCGCAACAGAAAGAGAGTGTTTCGTCTCGCGCACCTCCTCAAAAACACTGGAAGCAGACGCAACACTCTCAGCCGAAGCCTTCAAAGCCGAAGCTGGATCTGAGGACTGTTCTTCAGGCTAAGAAGGCTTCGTTGCAAAAGAAAAGGTCCTGACGCCACTGGCGACCTGTGACCTGTGAGGACAACCCCAACCGAAGTGAACCGGTGTACACCTCAGTATACGGTGCCCGTTCCACTTCGGGGTCCTCAGGGGCCATTCTGCCAACCCAGCCACCCTCGGTGCTTCGGGGCGCAGTGGTCTCCAGCGAACGTCTGGCTGAACGTCAACTCGACATTGCGTCAGACATGAACCCTCTGAGGGGGGTTCAAAAACAGTGAGTGTCTCAGTTACACCAGAGGCCAGCCTCAAGAGGCTGGTTCGCTTAGTAGATTTTCTGACAGAGTGGAAATATCTGCCAAATATTTCTCAATGGGTCCTGCAGATAATAGAAAGAGGATAAAGAATCCAGTTCGGTTCTCGTCCTCCACGCTTCAACGGGGTGTTGCTCACGTTGGTGCATCCCGAGCAGGCTCTGGTGATGGAGCAAGAAGTAAAAGCTCTGTTAGCGAAGGAAGCTATAGAGCAGGTGTATCCACCTGACAGGGAATCGGGTTTTTACAGCCGTTATTTCATTGTTCCAAAAAAGGATGGGTGGTTGCGTCCCATTTTAGATCTTCGTCTGTTGAATCGTGCAGTTCAGAAATTCAAGTTCAAGATACTGACACTCAAACAGATTGTGACTCAAATCAGATCCGAGGACTGGTTTGTCACGATAGATCTGAAAGACGCATACTTCCATGTCTCCATCCTCCCTCACCACAGGAGGTTCCTGAGGTTTTCTTTCGGGGGCAAAGAATACCAGTATCGGGTACTTCCATTCAGTCTAGCTTTATCACCCGTTCACGAAGTGCGTAGATGCAGCTCTGGCCCCGCTCAGGCTGCAGGGCATACGCATTCTGAACTACATAGACGACTGGCTGATTCTAGCGGAGTCAGAACAGTTAGCGGTTCGGCACCGAGGTGTCGTCCTCGCACATATGCAGAAAAACTCTATCACCTGCTCGTGTAGCTGCTATCCTTACTGCCACAAAAGAGCTAAAGCTAGGCCAGTCACACACTGTGAAAGTTCGAGAGACTGTTAGGCCTCTTGGCAGCAGCGTCCAACGTGATACCTTTTGGCCTGCTGTACATGAGACCTTTGCAGTGGTGGCTCAGGACCAGAGGGTTTTCCCCGAGGGGAAACCCACTTCGTATGATCAAGATAACGCGGCGGTGTCTCCGCGCCTTGGTCATATGGAGGAAACACTGGTTCCTGTCCCAGGGTCCAGTGTTGGGAGCTCTTTGCCATCGAGTTGCGATCTCGACAGATGCTTCCCTCACCGGCTGGGGAGCGGTAATGGAAGGCCGTTCAGCTCAGGGTCTGTGGAGGAGTCATCATCTCTCCTGGCACATAAATTGCCTGGAGATGATGGCTGTCTTCAAGGCATTGAGACACTTCCTCCCAGACCTGAGGGGCCATCATGTGCTGGTCCGGACAGACAACACATCGGTGGTCTCTTATTTAAATCGTCAGGGGAGTCTGCGCTCGCGTCCACTATGCAAACTGGCACACCAGATCCTCCTGTGGTACCTAGGGAAAGTGCTCTCCCTGAGGGCGGTATATATTCCAGGGGGCCAGAATGTAGGAGCAGACACCCTGTCGAGGCAGGGACTGAGGCCAGCGGATTGGAGACTCCACCCCGAGGCGGTGGAGCAGATTTGGGAGGTTTATGGCCAGGCAGAAGTGGATCTGTTTGCGTCTCAGCACACGACACACTGTCCTCTTTGGTTCTCCCTCACTCAACCAGCCCCCCTGGGGCTGGATGCTATGGTTCAGATGTGGCCGAGGCTACGTCTGTACGTGTTTCCCCCTGTCGCTATGCTCTCAGGAGTTCTGGAGAGAATCCGCCAGGATGGAATAAGTCTACTACTAGTAGCACCACACTGGCCGAACTGAATTTGGTTTGTGGACCTCATTCATCTTCTCGTCGGTCCTCCCTTGGAGATCCCCATCAGGAGAGACCTTCTGTCTCAGGCAGGGGGCACTATATTTCACCCCCGGCCAGACATTTGGAAATTGTGGGTTTGGCCTCTGAGGGGGCCCAACTCATAGAGAGTAGCCTCTCAGCCGAAGCTGCTGAGACCATTCTAAGCTCCAGAGCTCCTGCTATGATGAAACTTTACTCACTTAAATGGAAAGTTTTTACTTCTTGGTGTCACCAACGCCAGTGGGACCCGGTTAACTGTTCAGTTAACACAGTACTCGAGTTTCTCCAAGAGCGTTTCACGTCAGGTCTGTGTCCTTCCACGCTCAAGGTGTACGTGGCAGCCATTGCAGCTTCCCACGCCCTGGTGGGTGGTACATCTCTGGGTCGAGACCCCCTGATTACACGTTTCCTCCGTGGCACACTGAGGCTGAGGCCTGCAACTCGCACTAGGGTGCCGGCTTGGGATCTGGCGATAGTTCTTGAAGGGCTGTCTGGGGTTCTCTTTGAACCTTTAGATTCGGTCTCAGAGAAATTTCTCACTTTGAAAACTGTTTTTCTACTAGCTATCTCGTCCCTTAAGAGAGTCGGTGACCTTCAGGCCCTTTCGGTTTCCCCCACATGCCTTGAATTCTCTCCGGGGATGGTCAAGGCGTTCTTGTATCCTAAACAAGGCTATGTTCCTAAGGTGCCTACCATTATTCCGAGGCCTATTGTGCTACAGGCCTTCTGTCCTCCTCCGTTTACTTCTCCGGACCAGGAAAGGTTGAACCTCTTGTGCCCAGTGCGAGCATTGGACACTTATGTTCATCGGACTTCTATGTTCAGGAGATCTGATCAGCTGTTGGTCTGCTTCGGATCACCCAAGAAGGGTCTTCCTGCTTCCAAGCAGACAGTGAGCAAGTGGATAGTCGAGGCTATTTCTCTAGCTTATGAGTCCTCTGGCCTGCCTTGCCCTTTGGCGGTCAGGGCTCATTCTACTAGGAGTATGGCTTCTAAAGCTTTATTATCTGGAGTTTCTCTTCAAGACGTTTGTGATGCGGCGGGTTGGTCCTCTCCTCTCACATTCGTCAGGTTTTATAGCCTGGACCTGGAGGCTGCCCCAGGGTCTCAGGTGCTTAATGCTTAGTGTGGTGTGACAACAGGCTGACACTCAGGCATTTGAAAGTCTGGCGATTAGGGTATTCTCGTTCCCAAAGCGTCCTTGACGCATCGTGAGTTCCCTTCGATAAAGGGAACGTCTCAGGTTACGACTGTAACCATAGTTCCCTGAGAAAGGGAACGAGACGATGCGTCACCCTGCCATACTTCCTGCATCCCTGTGATCGGCTTGCTTCGGCAATTTTGAAGCTAATGCCGGTTTGCACCAGATGCTCTTTTATCATTTCCTGGTCATGACGTCACCTGCCCGTGACGATCATTTTTCCCATTGGACTAGTTGACATAGATGCTTCAGACGCGTTCACGCTGGAAGCGTTCCCAAAGCGTCCTTGAAGCATCGTCTCGTTCCCTTTCTCAGGGAACTATGGTTACAGTCGTAACCTGAGATGTTTTTCCCACATAGATTTCCCACATGTCTAGTACAATTATGTGGTTTTGTCTCATTGATACAGTGTGTACTTTTTTCTTGATTTACCCTGGAATGAATGGATGTGTAACAGATCCACTGGAGGCAAGCTTGGAGAACCCAAGTGCATCTTTATTTAAAAAAACAAGATCAGGTGTGGCGTGGGGTGGCGTGGCACTCAAAACATGAACTCATTTAACAGTGGTAAAAAACTTGACAAAGACACATGGCTAACATGAGGGCTTAAATACACATAAGACTATGACTAGACAAGGGACACCTGTGAACAATGAAACAATGAACCAATGACAACATGACACATCAGACAAGGGAACACATGGCAGGATCACATGACAAGATGTGTTTTTTTTAAAATGTTACTTCTTGTTTCAGAACGTTCAGAGCCAATGAATATAGTTCATACTACATAGTCCAATACAGTAGGTAGTGGTATGCACTTTCAAAAGTCATGGTTGCAATCTGCCATAAAACAAAAAGAAGAAGAACGTTCAGAGAACATTCAAAAGTAAAGTTTCATTATGTTAAAAGAATGATAAAGTGGAATGTTCCGTTAATGTTCACATAACCAAGAAAAAAACTTTTTAAAACATTTTTTAAATAAACGGGATGTTATAAATGTTCAGAACTAAAGTTTTCATAACATAATTGAGATGTTAGCAAAATGTTCGAAGATCATATTTTTGTTAGATGGGTTAGGAGGTTTAAGGTCTTGCCTTAAGTGTCATTACATATTTACATATCATATACTAATTTTGACAAACTATATATCATTTGAAAGCTTACAATCTCTAGTTTCCATATTTGGTGACTGGTTTTCAAAACAAATTACAGAGGAGCCGTAATTTATCAATTTGCAACAAGAATATTTTCATACTCCTAAGCCGTGTTCAGACCTTTTATTTTGAAATAGCAACATGAAAAATCATGAAAGATGGACAGAAACCTAAGTTTGTTTTCATGCCAAGAGTTCAAAAGATAGCATACATTCAATTATTTTAGAAAAAAAAGGTCTGAAAATGTTTTAAATATAAAGAAAAAATAATAGATTCACCATTTGTGATGTGGCCGCGAGCTATAACGCACATACGTGTTCTTCTTTTATGTGTTTATTAGAGGTTTAATTCATATCAATATCTGCCAAACTTCCAATACTACTTCTGAATAGGATGGCTACTTTATAAATTGTATGAAAATTGTAAATAAATAATGGTTCAGATCACTCAAACCACATAGAAATGCAGACGCCCTTATATGGGCAGTAATGGAGTCTGGCTGTCACCTAGTGGAAGAGTGTGGTACTGCACCCAAACGAAATCTTACTGAAAGCTAATTTCTTGATATATCAAAAAAAAAAAAAAAATTGTTCAAATTTTTGTATTTGATATTTTTTGCAGTTTTAGAGTCACCCAGGTTTGGAAAAGATATATTTTATATAAAATATGAATAATTAAATTTCATAAACTCAAACTTCTGTAACTTCTTTTTTAGTTTCACTTTCTTAATTTATTTCACTTCTACAAAATCTGCCAAATGTCTTCTTTAAAACAAGACTAATCTTACGTCTATATTCCAAAGGATTGTGGAATTACTACCATTTAAGTTCGGAATGTGCATTTTCATGTCTATTCAAAAAAGCGGGGGGTTTAACACTTAAAGGGTTTTAAAGTCACCCTGTGGTAATAATCTAGTTTTTAAAGTTGTTAATATGTCTATGTGGTGTTTTTAATATGCTTTAAGACAAAGCATGTGTAAATTCAAAAGTCGACAGCATTGCTGAGTATTTTCTGCTTAAAAACGCAGTGAACCAAAGACAGTCTCAAAAACACGGTGTGAAATCGCTGGTGTTTCTGACGTCACAAACGACCTTGTAACCAATCAGATCAACGTGTGATCATCAACCAGTGGATCTCTGAGTGAGGGAGTGAGTGGGTGAGTGGAGGCGGGGCACATTTGTATATTCATAGAACAACATATAGCCTACTAAATGAGGCAAGGATATTGAGATACATTCAAGATATTTTAAGGTATGAAGATTTTTTTTTTCAAGGAAAAAAATATGCCATTTTCAGACTTGGAGTGTAGTGCAGAAATCATATGGATTATGCTCTTACACCGTGTCCTAAGCAGACGCGATGCGATAAGATTCCAGTGACAAATAATGTCTGTCCACACTAGCCGTGACGCGACTGCGAGATGCGTAAAAATCAATCAAAACCCACAGCCAATCAGAGCAGCGTGTGGGCGGAGTGTCGCAGCGAGTTGAGAAGCGTCGGAAGCTAACACAAATGGCGGAGAGATTAGAAAGGTTGATTCTGTCAATGTCAGAATGTAAAATTCTGATAATGATCTCTGAATGAGCGGGCTGAGGGAAAACGGCCACAATATTTAATTATAGCCATTTTAATTATTTAATTATAGCCTACATTTTAATTGTATTAACTGGCCTAATAACGTTAGAAAATCATGAAAATAAAAAAATGACATGACAACTTATCGTTATAAAATCATTATTTAATCATTATTTATTTTATTAAAAGGTTTGTTTATCAGTACCATAGCAACGCTAACTTCCGCTGGAATTGTCAGAGAGGAACAGTCCGTAGCCTTTCGCAAGAGTTACATTTTTTTAACGCATCCGGATGGCCGACTGACACGATTTTCTTCGCACGGCACTCGTTCGGACCCGTTTCGGACCCATTCGCATGCGGTCTGCGAATCTTCATAGGAAATGAATGACTTCCGGTCGTTTCGGAGCTGATTTCAACCATAGATATCTATATAAAGGCTAGATGTCTTACGGCGGAGTCTCTATCGTCATCACCGGCGGCCATCTTGTCACAGGCAGGGTTTAATGTAAGGTGAGTTATCTGCACAAACACAAATACTCTTATCTCGCTGAAATCTGGACGGATTTACAAACGGTTTGGTTTCTTACTAACGTTATTAACGTGGCTATAATACTAGCATATAATGGATGTTTACATAATTAATACATAATTATCCATAAGTGTGCAGTGTCATAACTACATCTCTGACGTTTATAACGAACCAACCCGTTTGAAAATAGGTAGAAAATTGAGCAAGTTATGGTTATTTAAAAATTACATGCACCATAAACACAATGTTACAAGTGGGCGAGTGACTAGCCTGTGACAAGATGGCCGCTAGGGTGCTGACGTCGACTACCATTGGCCAGCAGCGCGGACGAGACATCTAGCCTTTATATAGATATCTATGATTTCAACTGCCAGCGTGAGATCCTGACGGCACTCGCAAGAAAATGGATAAGTTGCCAACATAATCAAATTCACAAATATTACACCATTGAAACATTAGGCTATTAAAAAATACATAGGCTGAGTTACTAAAACAATCTTTGTCAAAGAATACACTTGTTTGTTCACAGTTTGAACCATAGACTGTGTTTGAACATTCATGTTTCCATGTGTTTAATTTCAAGATCTGATCCCTGATAGCACACATACATCACGGAGACGTCTATTTGATGTGCGTTTACATCTGGAAGACGTACTATTTAGGGTGTTTGCTCATCTGCAATACGTCTATAGGACGTTTAGATGTCTTTAAGATAAAATGATTTAGAATGTATGTTAAAGCCCATGTTGCAGGTTAACCACCACTGTCGATTAATGGATACATAAATCACTCAAGATATGTATATCATTTTTAAAATGTCTCAGAAATGGTCTTAAAGACCCGTTTTTTACGTTTTTGGTATTAACGTTTTTTTTTACGCAATTCGGAGATGACGTCACGTTGGGGAGAAGTGGAGGAAAGGTAGCCAGCCTAGTATTAGAACTATGAATGAGTGGAGAGTTGGTGAAGTGTCCTGGTGAGTTGCTATCATTTAGCAACGCAGCAATGAGCACTGGAGCTAGTCTACAGGCAGTAGTGCACAATAACGACACTTTTTTTATTTTATTTTACTGTCATTGTGCTACGAGTTTTGGACCACAGTCGACAGAGACTGCACGCTCGCTCGCATGCACGCTCGCTTTAGATTCCGGGAGATTTTAACTAATTTGCCGGTATAACTAGTCGATCACGAGTGGCACAACAGGTAGATCTATAGATAAACCAATCTTTCAGGTATTTGACCGACCGAGTTGACACTTCAGCGTGAGAAATCGGGGGTGTGTGGCGTGTGAAACCAATCAAATGCGTGTGTCTCACCGTCACGGCCAATGCGTGAGAGTTGGCAGCTCTGGCTGGTAAACTTTGTCATCTAGAAATAGAAGGATATCATGCTAGCTATATGGGCGTTTCTAAGCGTTTATCTCTTCCTCCGGTGAAAATGTTGTTGCAAACGCAGCCTCCGCGTGTCTGTCGCTGTGTTTGGCAGGTGCTCGGGCGGTGCCGTCCCATGGAAACTGCGTTGGAAATATCTAAATGTCTGTCTGTCTATCTATCTATCTATCTAGTCTATCTATCTATATCTATGTATTTATCTATTTATCTATAATCTGCGCTATCTGAATACTCTCCTCTACTATGCTCTCAAGGCAGGCTTTGGTAAATTCTCTCCCCAACGTGACGTAATGCAATGACGTGGGGAAAGGAGAATCGTTGCAAACCGCTGTAAGATAGTACCTACTTTTTCTATTATATTCCGTTTTGTGATACCCAACAACATAAAATACAATGGATAACAGTTTAAATGTTCATTACCAACAGGCAAATTGCACAAATTCGTTGAAAAAATAACCCTGCAACACGGCCTTTAAACTGACATCTTAAAGATGTCTATCAGGAAACAGATGCTTTCCAGATGAAGTGATCTTTACACGCTTTTAACATTAAATAAAGCACATAAACAGTAGGCCTACCTGAGATTATCATTGCCACACTTTGTGTTTGTTGTTCCAGCGCGACGTCACAGAAAACTAGAAACCGTTTCTAAAATAGAATCGTCGCGTGGTTAGGACAAAATGATTAACATGGAAAAGACGCCTTTTATCGCGCGTCCTGGCGTCGCGTCGCGTGTAGTTAGGACACGGTGTTATGGTGTGTTTTGACTTAAAACATGACAACATACACGGTTGGAAGGTTTAATTTTATAGAAATACCAGATTCCCTAATTATTGTTTATCCTTTTGGACTACTTTGAATATCAGCCGTCCATCCTGATGCATCACGAAACACACAGACATTCCCGTCAAGCCTCGCTCACTTTTACAACAGCACAGGAGAAAAACTCCTCGACACTGGAGAGCTTCTCCACGCTGTAAAATGGTTTAATGCAGTAAAGTGTCTTTCACAATATCAGTCTGCCACGCCACAACACAAAGACACAAAGAGACCCGTCATCGCATTCACGAGCGGATCAATACTCCTACTTACAGCCGCTGCTTTGCTCTAATGAATGTGCGCTGGAAAAGTGCACGCATTGGCAGGCGTTTTGGGACGCTTTTCAGGAGAATTAGCACTGTCACCACACGGCTAATTGAGAATGTCCGGAGCATAGATTTCTCACAAAATATCAATTAGACCAACAAAGTGAATCTAAACACATTTTCATGAAGCGCCAGTGGATTCACATGCTCAGACAATAGCAGCAGTGCAGGTGATTTAAAACATATGGATCCAGTTTGTGTGCAAAGAAATTATAAAGAGGTTTCCTTGGTTGTTTATATAGAGGTGCATTAGGCCAAAAGTCTCTCAGAGCTGCTGTAGTGACACTGGGACAATACACTAAAAAATGCTGGGTCAAATATTGACAAACCCAACCGTTGGGTTAAAAATGTAATTAAAAAATTTAACCCAATGGCTGGGTTTGTCCATATTTGACCAAAATTTGGGATGAAACAACCCATCATTTTTTTTAGAGTGTAGTTATTTAAAAAAAATATCAAATTAATATTATTCAAAATAGCCACTTCAGCAACAAAAGTAAGTTTCTTTTGATAAAGTCACTTAAGCTCTCCTGTATGAGATTCTGCTGTTTTAGTCGGTTCATTCAGTGTTAGTGTTACATTAATAAGTCTGTGTTGTCAATTCACATTTCTATAGTGCTCTATACAATAGATTGTTTCAGAGCATCTTCATATTAATAAAATCACAATGTGAATGTTGTAAACTTTCATGAAACTAGTTCAATTTCAGCTGTAAAGCAGCTCCACTGAAGACAATAGTGTCGTTGTTCTGCTAATTCAGTTCAATGCTGATTCGGTTCAATGCTGATTCGGCTCAGTTCAATGGCGTTTGTCAATTATGTTGTGATTGTAGCATCAATGTGGACTATTTTCTACATCATTCGCATCAAATCTACAGAAAACACATCAGTACAGATGTGACGTTTGTTAAACTAACCCCAATCCCCAATGATTATTCAACAGTTTTTAAAAAATGTCGATTTAATCACCTTCAACAAAACTCAAAATCAAAAACATTTGTAATAAAATTAGCTACATCATTATGCAACATTTTAAATATATTAAACTAGCTTACCTAAAGAACAATGTTTTGTTATTGCACAAGATGAGCACATGCATGGACCAGAAATCAAAAGGCCATTTATAATACTAATGCAAACAAAATTTTGTTCTAAAAACGTTGTGGAAAACGTGATTTGCAATGTTTTTAAAATGTTAGGTACAACATTCTCCTAACCATATTTTTGTACTTGCAATATTTACAACACAGTTTTAGAAAATGTATTTGTAAAATTCCAAGGTTAACATTAACATTCAAGTACAAATAACATCATACGAATGTTTTCCGAATATAATGTTCTCAGAACATTATGAGAACGCATATCAAACAATAGGCCTAATGTTATTAGAAAAAAGTTCATTTAAGAAATTTTTTATCTTCAAATCTAGTGTAGTGTTTTACATGCAAGACAGTTTGTTAGAAGTTTGATCAAATCATAGTATATAATAATAGTGATGATGCATAACTTATCAAACATTCACTTACCATCACGTCATGGGTCGTTTCTTCTGCATCACACCCGGTTTGATGTCATTGATTGGTTCATGTTCCTTTAATTGCAACGGCATTATGTACTGAAGCACAAAGCATGCCAGTGTGTATAAATACATGTTGTGGCTTTGCTCCTGAGGACATTAAAAGCCTTGTTTGCTCTCAGGTGTGGAGCCGCACTGAATGATCCTCTCTGTGCATTATTGTAATTAGATTTCCATGGACAGCTAAATTAAGTCATTGTGCTTCAGGGGACCACAGACGATTGTACTTTTACCACTGACACACTTGAATTAATGCAGTCTGTTAAGTAAAGGAAAAAAGACTTTTATTTATAACACCACGGCTTTCACCATCAGCTGCACGCAAAGGCTTAATCAGTCACGCATTTAATGCATTCACTTTATTTGCTGAAGAACAGGTCTGAGTGCTGATGCAGTGTCGTTAACCGCAGGACTGTCCCTGTACTGATGAACTCTTTTTAAGGTTTAATGAGAAGAGCTCCATCTATAGAGCACTTGTTGAATCGCAAAAGTGATCAGAGCAGTCAAACAGTGCTACATCAACCCAACACTAATGTCCTAATTATGACAAACAGCACTAATTTATCAGACAAAAATATTAAAGGGGACCTATTAGTATATTTAGTGTGTAATGTTGCTGTTTGAGCATTAAAAAGTTCTTCTCTATATCAGAGTCAGTGTTTCTGAACTCCTGAAACGCCTCCACTGTAGTCTTGAGTTTCTTCCGGGAACACGACACAATATTCCTCATTTAAATAATGAATACTCAGAATAAAGGGGCGGGGCCTGGGTGAGTTAGTTAGTAGTGTGTTAAACTGGCGGTTATGGTAAGGGGCGGGACATTTCCCAAACACACTCGAAGCCCTCGACCAATCACAACACACTGATCCAGCCGACCAATGAGAGCACAGTGTGTTTTTGAGAAGGAGGGGCTTCATAGAGACAGGAACAAGTCCTAAAACAAGACCAGAGTAACATCTTGAATGTGATGTAAGTTACTTTGTAACACACAGATGCAGAAGAGGCTACAGATGGCGTTTTTTGTTTTGCGTTTTTTGCGCAGGTTGATGCTGATATCTAGAAAGCAGTGCGACCAATGGCTGATATAATGCTTGCATATAAGCAAATGAGATATAAAATTACTGAAATGACAATAAAACATAATTTATTATCATTTATAATCCAGTGGTGAGGCTGTTAATAGAGTTTCTGTTGATGCAGATATGGCCAGGTGACTCGGCCTGGTCGTTATACTGGCGTAGCACCAGTAATCACAATATTCATCTGTGAGAATTAGACGTAACGTGAGCATTTGAAGGAGCTGCACGTCATATTCAGTGACAAAGGGAGATTCAGCACTCTTGATGATATGTGGCTGCATTACAGCGCTCAAGGCTGGCCGTGCAGTTAAAATGCTCCAGTAACATTTCCTTTTATTTATATCTGTAGACCTTGACTGAAATAAATGAGTTGAGAAAATGGTAGCGAACCCATGATACGAACAATATCCTTGTGACACTGGCAAATGAGCGCACGTGACACATTCAGCTCGCTCATCGGTGGCCTCATGACAGTCGACAGGCCTTTTGCCCACCAATTCAATGTCGGCCGGAAGTCTTGAAAGTGTGTGTGTGCCATCATCATAAATCTTAACTCAGCCACACGCTAGAGGAAGGAGTGACAGCCGTATCCATCAGTGCTCTGTTTACAGTGCGGTATCGTATTTTCAATCCACATGCATAAATAGAAAGTTGTTTCAAGTAATTTACACTTATTACATTTCATTATCACATCCTTAGTCAGCTAAAAAATATATATTCTCAGAACGTTTTGTTAACTTTCCCATTTGTCACGTTCACTCGATCAAAGTAATTCCAATATAAATGTAGTTTATTAATCTAATTGATAAAACAATGACCATGAAAAATAGAGGAACTTAAAAACACATGGTGACAAACTCAAATTGAACTACAAATAAAGTCAGTATGAGGCTAAATAGATAAAAGAACACAAAGAATGGCCTTCTCAGCTGCCATAGTTGCAACTCTTGCGTCATCAGAACAGTTTGTTCAACGCATCACCGCTGTGCAACGTTTTGTCAGGGCTGAACGCAGCCCACATGAATGACTTTCAAACAGGAACCTAGGCAGATGGCAACAAAGAGAAACATTATAAGAGTCCATGAAAGTAAAGCTAATGCATAATGGTGACAGAACGCCCCCCTACGGCAAGGCACAGCCACGCACCGTAACAGATCAACAGAGGGATAGGGAGAGTAGGGGCTCTGGAGGCGGACGAGGGGCCGGGGCGGAGCAGACGGAGCAACCACCCCTGGAGGAGCTGATGCTGACGCAGTGACGAGCTGCCGAGATACAACCTGTGCGCCGGAGGATCAAGACGGAGGCAGAGAGAACAAGGACCCTGGTGAAGCCACAGGGAAGGTGAAGCCAGATGGATCCGAAGGTGTCGAGAGCCGGAGAGCAGCGGAAGGCCTGATAGTCCATGGCAAAGGCAGCCGAGGGAGGAGCCAAGGTGGAGTCGACTGCTTGACGGGCCGAGTCGAAACTAAGGGCCTGGAGGTCTGAGGTGTAACATAGGAGGTGACAAACCTCGGCTGAGCTGGAGAACTAGAAGTCCATGGCAGATCTGAGCAGGTAAGTGCCAATGGAGGAGCTGAGGGACTGAAGAGCGCCTGCAAAAGTGGGGCGGATGGACCGAGTAGCCTTGGCCGAGGAGGTGGGAGAGGGCGGTAGGGTGGGTGTGTTATCCATAGTGAAGAAGTCTGGGCTTCGTTGTGGGCACTGGCATAGGCTCAGGGTCCGTGGCGAGTGTCAGCGCTGTCTCCAGCTCTGTGATAGGTTCAGGCATCTTTCCTGCTGTGGGTGAGTGGCATCAGCTGAGGGTAAGCAAACTGCAGACATTGGAGGATCACCTGTCTCCTGGTTCCTTTCTCCAAATCAAGTAAGTTCAGGGCGCTGTAATAGTTTGCTCCCGTCCAATATATATATATATATATATATATATATATATATATATATATATATATATATATATATATTTATTTTTTATTGTGTCATCATTAAAGTTTGTTCTAGTAGCCAGTCAGCAAAAGCTGACGAGTACTCCAGGATAGAGAGATTCAATCCTGTGGGTTCAATGAACTGGGCTGCAATATCCATTTTCTTACTCAATTTGAGGGTCCGTGCCCGGTTGCATAAAGCACCTTAAGTGTAATTTTCCCTTAAGTTCGCCCTTTAAACCTAAGGGTGTTGCAGAAAAAAACCCTTAAGTAACACTTAATTTAAGTGAAACATCATAAACACTTAGAATTTCCCTTAAATTATGTTTTTTCCCTTAAGTAATAATCCCTTAAAAAGCGTTAAGTGTTGCATAAAACCCCTTAACGGTCATTTTCCTAAGTATAACTTAAGGTTTGGAAATCGTAACCTTAAGAGTAACGCGGACAAAAATAAGACGACATGGCTGAATTTATGGAACCAGCTGAAGATCATTATGTGCCAAGAATAATTTTTCAGAACCCTTTGGACCAACTTAGCGATTAAAAATTGTTGCAAAAATACTGATTTGATCGACATGCAATATTTGACATCGCTAACATACTAGATGGCTGTCTGTCTGTCATTACACACGACTCGCATGTAGACTATCACAACGTTAAGTCAGTACGTGCACGGAGTGTGTGTGGCCGACCCGTGCAGAAAAAAATTCACTGGAGAACGAGATGATTCATTTTAAAACACAGAATCATGACAGAAGAAAACATGTATACTATAGAAATATACTCAGCTGTATTTCGAGAGACAGAGCCAGAAGTGCATTCACAAAACCTAAACAAAATGCCAAAGCAGGAGACGGTGAACATTACAACACAAACTGCCAACGCGGTGTTGCGTGCTAGCGTCACTGGACTGACACGTGATATGCCGACATGTTAGTGTTTTGCGTATCTATGGCAACAACAGACTTTTATAACGTGAATCCAGGATCGCTGTCGTGAAATACTTAAATGTTTCCCTTACCTAAGAGAACTGTTTAAGAGATTATATGCAACACCCTTAAGTTATTCTCTTAGGTAAGGGGAAATCGCCCCTTAAGTATCATACTTAAGGGAAAAACTTAAGGTGCTTTATGCAACCGGGCACCAGTATTCTGTCATGTTAACTGCACGGGCTGAAGAAGGTAGACATAATAATTCCAATATAAACATAGTTTATTAATCCAAGAGATTAAACACAACCGAAACAGTGTGCAAGTGTGGCCAGCTAGTAGTCGCTGTGCGAGTAAAACCTAATTTCCCTGATCTCAAGAGGCGCTCTGGCGACTGACGCTAGGGGCTGCTGTCTTTAATCTCCTTATTAGACCCCCTGACTCCCACGCCGGAGACCCGGGTTCAAGGCCCACGCAGAGTGGAGCGAGTAGGACCTAGGCGAGGGGTTACTTTGGTGCCGTGACCCAGATTGGAGTGACGTTTGGGGGGGTGAGTGTAACGGAGGCCAACTAGTAGACGCTGTGCAAGTAAAACCTCACTACCCTGATCTCAAGAGGTGCACAAACAATACAGGACAATGACCGTGAGAAACAGAGGAATTTAAATACACAAGGTGAAGAACTCAAATTACAAACATGTGTGCTCTAATTAGGACACCTGACCTTACAGATGAGCAGAAGCTGCTTAAATCCCAAAATCAATCACTGTTGTCAACATTCTGTGGACACTTCCAAATCATTGAAGGAAGAATTAATTCAAAAGTATATCAAAACATTTTACAGATGAATGTCAGGACAACAAATCATGACTTTGAGGTTGAGGTTGGGTGATGCAATGAGACAATGTAGGGGGAAAAAGTAGAAAAGATGTGTTTTCCTGACTTTAAGCCAACTGAGCCAATGACAATGCTGTGGAATTGCATAAAGAGGGCTGTGCTATGAAGACACCCCAAACATATTGATGAACTAAAACATTTGTGTGGAGGAATGGTCCAAAATTGATCAAAAGTCTTATATGCAGCTACAGGGAAAATTTAGTGGGGTTTTGCTGCTAAAGGATGATCTACAAGTTATTAAGTTCAAGGGTTCCCTTACTTTCTGTGAATGATTACTCAATGCATTCGATGTGAAAAGTATATTTTTGTGTGTTTGTTCAGTCAGATTGTGTTTGTTTATAATTGATGCAGAGTTTACAAACTTATACTTGCAACTGTATTTTGACTGTGTTGAACTTGGTTAAACAAATGAAGAATTGACTTTATATCAGGGAATGAATAGGCATAATTAGTCAAAACTTCTAATCTGATTGTTATGCTTCAATCTAAACCTCCTGTGGAGTGGCCAATTCAATACTGACCACAGCTGAAGGCACTATAATCTCAAATAATCTCACAGAGCAACCAACCATTGAGAACATGCCCAGTAAGAGCATAACATTTCAAAACTGCAGCTCATTTGATCTTTAGTTCTCACAGCTCTTTTGATTGTCACTGGTATTGGGTGCATGTTGAACTCTGGGATATGTGAAAAACGCTCCATCACATTACGCTGCCTAAGAAGTAATTGTAGCCAGCAGCTCCACACCACTTTGCCCATTTCATTTGTCAGGCTACGTCTCGCTTTAACTTTGTCGATTTCTTCTTAACCCTCCAATTAAAGCCCACTAAAGCTCACCCTGGGAGATAGTGAGAAGAGCGGACAGCTGTCGAGAGTTACAAATGACAGAGCGTTACGCTTTATCTACCTCAGTCACCAGGAATCCATGACATCAGCATTCACACAGCGGAAGATGAGATGAGATGCCCCATTGGGAGGAGCTCTGGGAGGAACGCTCCGTACCGAGTGGAGGGCCTCAAAACTGTTGAAATACTTCATAATAACCTCAGGATGTTACAATATAACAAAGCTCTGGATTGATTATTTTCAAAAGAAAACACCTTAAAACTTCCCAGATCACAATAGCAACCAGCAAAATCTTAAAAAACATGTAGATGTAGAAACATGTAGAAACATGTAGAAAAACATGTAGTACATGTAGAACAGGTAAGATTTGATTCGTTTGTAAGAGAAAACATAGTTCGAATTGAGAGGGTTTAATCGGCCACAAAACACTCAAAACACCCTAAAAGCTACAAAACACCCTAGCAACCAATCAGGATATCCTAGAAACCAACAGATCAACATAGCAACCACCCAGATCACCCTAGAAACACCAGGATGCCCTATCAACTACCCAGATCACCCCAAAAACTACCAGAACACCCTATTAATCACCCACATCACCCTAGAAAACACCAGAAAGCCCTATTATCTACCCTAGATCACCATAGAAACCACCAGAACACCCTAACAATTTCCCAAATTACCCTAGCAACCACCCAAAACACCATATCAACTACCAAGATCACCCTATAAACCACTAGAACAACTACCCAGTTTACCATTGAAACCACCCAAAACACCTTAGCAACAGTAAGATCATACTAGAAACACCAGAAGACCCTAAAAACAACCCACATCACCATAGAAGCCACCAGAAACACCCTATCAACTACCCAGATCACACTAGAAACCACCCAGAACACCCTAGAAACAACAAGATCACCCTAGAAACACCAGAACACCCTAGAAACCACGTGAAAACCCTATCAACTACCAAGATCACCCTATAAACCACTAGAACAACTACCCAGTTTACCATTGAAACCACCCAAAACACCCTAGAAACACCAGAACACCCTAGAAACCACGTGAAAACCCTATCAACTACCAAGATCACCCTATAAACCACTAGAACAACTACCCAGTTTACCATTGAAACCACCCAAAACACCCTAGAAACACCAGAACACCCTAGAAACCACGTGAAAACCCTATCAACTACCAAGATCACCCTATAAACCACTAGAACAACTACCCAGTTTACCATTGAAACCACCCAAAACACCCTAGAAACACCAGAACACCCTAGAAACCACGTGAAAACCCTATCAACTACCAAGTTCACCCTATAAACCACTAGAACAACTACCCAGTTTACCATTGAAACCAACCAAAACACCCTAGAAACACCAGAACACCCTATAAACCACATGAAAACCCTATCAACTACCAAGATCACCCTATAAACCACTAGAACAACTACCCAGTTTACCATTGAAACCACCCAAAACACCCTAGAAACAACAGAACACCCTATAAACCACGTGAAAACCCTATCAACTACCCAGATCACTCTATAAACCACCCAGAACACTTTATCAACTACTCGGATCACCCTAGAAACAAAGAACCCCTTATGACCTACTCAGATCACCCTAGAAACCACCCAAAACAGCCTATCAACTATTCAGATCACCACAGAAACCACACAAAACACTCTATTAACTACCTAGATCACATTAGAAACCACCCAGAACACCCTAGCAACAACAAAATCACTCTAGAAACACCAGAACACCCTTGAATCCACCAGAACATAAATACCCAGAAAACCCTATCAACCACTTAAAACACTCTAGCAACCACAAGATCACCCTTGAAACACCAGAACACACAAGCAACCACTAAAAACACCATTGCAATGACCCAGATAACCCTAGAATCCACCAGAACACACAAGCAACCACTAAAAACACCATTGCAATGACCCAGATAACCCTAGAATCCACCAGAACACCATAGAAACCCCAAATCACCGTAGGACCTTTGCAGCAGGTTTTACACACACAGGCACCACTCATGAGAACGAGTATAGCTCGTCTCATCAGTCATCCAACAGCTGGCTAAATACCATTACAATTTTTCTTTTGCCTCTGTGCTGATAACAAACAGAGTAAATGTTATAGCCACTGTATATAGGCCAAAGAAGAGAAAGCCACGGCTGGGATTCTTGTGGAGTTTTTCTCTCCGTACAGAACAGAGGAGGCTGCCAGGGGAAAACTTGTTACTGGCCTGACACTGGTAATCACCTCACCTTTGCGTGTGTTCCACTGCTTACTTTCAGGTCTCTTTTCTGTGAGCAGAGAACGATGACGGCCTGAAACATTCTGCACATTTTTGGGTTCTGAAATGTGTCAGACAACATAACATTACAAATACGTGTTGCATTGTCAGTGTTGCGGCAACAAGCACTTGCTCATATTTTCAGGTCAACAGAGAATGTTGACATGTAACTTAGTTAAAGTTCATGAAAGATATTCACTTGCCTGAATAATACCAAATTCGGTTTAATGACACAGACACACTTTTTTTAATAAAAGTATTAAAACCATTTATGTGAATTGAAATAAAGCTGACATATATATATATACAGTATATATTATGTTATTAGTTGAAAAACTAATATTAGTTGAAAATAGTAGTTGTTTTGTAGTCTCCTACAAAAGGTTTACATGCATCAAAGGTCGAAACACTGGAAGAACTAGCCATTCAACCCGAACCTCCATCGCAAGGACGACTCGAGCAGGATCTCAGTGATACGCTACTCAGTTTGATGTACATTATGAGATGGTGCTACTGTAACTCCTCACCATCAGCATTAACAAGTGCATCTCCATCAACAAACCGATTATTTTACTTAGACTTATTTATTTACAGAGTATTTTTTCAAATTTATTGCGGTGGAACATGTGGGAACTATCAATAACAGTGTATACATTAGCTGAGCTCTAGCATGCATGACTGGTAACATAAACGTTGGTAAAACAAATCTTGATCCATGCTTAATCTTTCCTTAAAGTAGAAAGAACGACAGACGATCTGCATTAATAGACTAATATTAATAGGTAATATTAATAGGTAATTATTAATAGGTAATAGTGGCGCACAAGTGATTAGCAGAAGTATTTCAGTAAGACAGAAATAACGTGAGTCAGCCAGTAAGCAGGAAACCTACACAATATAAAACTCAAAACTAAGTATTTTGAACACTGGTAGAAAATATATACATCAATAATTAATTAGTCATACTTACAGGTTGTGATTCTAAAGGAGCAAGTTAGTCCAAATTAACTGGGTACTGACCCGTCTTTCAAGAGCAAGCGTTTGAATCCTGCATTGAACTCCGAGATTTGAGAAGCAGTCGTCAGTAACTTTTTAACTACTTTTTTAAACACAGCTAAAGTTTAGGATTTTACTGCTGTGGTATCGTGGTAAAGCGGAATTTTAACCACAGATTCTTCACATGCTCGCCCTTGGGCAGTGGAAAAAAACTGGCTTTACCTTCATATTGTAGAGCACTGCATCTTCTCGACATGATGCTCTACAGTATCCACAGGAATCAGCTGCAGTGTTTGAGGGCGTTCAAGTTTTCCCTGGTGTCTGCGTGCGGGTAATATGCTAATGTTTCGTCTTGACGTCACAACAAAATGGCTTAGGACTCGTTTGAAAAAACGATTCATTTAATTGACTCAAAGTCGACTCTTACTTACTTACTATGTAACCATTTGTTCCCTGAGAAGGAAACGAGATGCACCTCCTGAATGCCTGAGAGCGGCTTGCTTCAGCCAATCAGATGCGGATACTGTTGTGTGCCAGTTTACCTTTGCAGCTCCCGTGGTGCGCCATCACATGTTACGTCATGATGCAATGCCAATCAAGATTGGACTAGTTTCACACGTGCTTCAGACGGTGTTCGTTTGAATTTGGTTCATTCACACTGCCAGTGATTTTCCGGAATCAGAGAGTGCGTTCACACACAACCCATAAAAATCCTGTAAAGACACGTGACATCGATGTGACATGTAATGTGTCTCAGCAGCGTCTTACGTTTGCTTATGAGCTGCGATTTCTCTCTCTCCACGCTTGTGCATTTTTTTCTCTGATTTGATCATAAACTAGCGCATTACGTACTGTTTCACTACTGGCGAATGATCCCGGCTTCAGCGTCATCATTACGACTTTTGTTCACACAGCGCGCGTTCCGGGACTGAACGCGCCAATGTTACTAGATCCCCAAACCGGCATCGATCCCGGGTCGTGTTTGCGTTCACACAGAAGGCGTTCTGGCAATTTCCTGGGGTCAACACGTTGTGTGAAAGGGCCTATTGTGTCGTCAGTGTTTTTTCAGTGTACGTTGTTAACAAACCTTAATATTCCAAACCCTGATTTTTCTATTCCAGCTCAAATAGAGACACTTTACATTCAGAAAACGGTGCAGCGTTTTGACAAGTCATCAGTCACTGAACAAAACTGTTTGTTTAGTGTTCGACATGGATTGGAGAGAGTTGTGAATCATCAAATGTTCCTGCATGTTTTACCTTTTACACACACACACACACACACACACACACACACACACACACACACACACACACAGAGTCCATGTACAACAGCCTTCTCACTCACTCGTTGGTCAATGTGTGTCAATATGGTGGACGATGAGGTGTTGATCATCGAGAGGCTCCTTTGTTTCAGTAAAGACAGCCTAAGGGAAAGTCCATATCAACACTTCAAACACCTTTAACTATCAATCGGTCTGTGCAAACTACATATTTCTTTACTGTGTTAGAGCCGGACATCATACATCAGCACATCGCTCATAATGTAACGCAATGATAATTTCATGATGAACTTATAATTAAGACTATATGAAATAAAAATGCACAGAAGAAATTAAATACATTAGAAAATTCATTGCTGTGTCCGAAATCATTAGTTAAAGGAGAACTCCGGGCAATTTTTAAGTTAATCTTGATCGTTAGACCTTTGTGAGTACTGTCTATAGAAAAAAAAACGAACCGGATTGGTGCTTGCGACGCGGAGCTGCGACAGCGAATGCCCAGACAGAGCTCCCACTCAGCTAAAACGGCAGCTCTGGGGGCATATACATAAAGAGCGTTTTTGTGCCTCTTAACAGACACGAAATGCAATTAAAATGTCTGTCCAACATGAACAGGGGCCTTACCTGTGAACAAGATGCGTTTAGCAACTTAGCCATGGTTTAAATTCACCTAAATAGTGTTTTAGACAGCAAGCTGTAGTCTCGCGCTGAAGTCTCGCTCCTCCCACCTGGACACTATTGACCTTTCCCGGCTACAACTGAGATCACGGGACTTCAGCGCAAGTCCAGGTGGGAGGAGCGAGACTTCAGCGCGAGTCCAGGTGGGAGGAGCGAGACTTCAGCGCGAGTCCAGGTGGGAGGAGCGAGACTTCAGCGCGAGACTACAGCTTGCTGTCTAAAACACTATTTAAACCATGGCTAAGTTGCTAAACGCATCTTGTTCACAGGTAAGGCCCCTGTTCATGTTGGACAGACATTTTAATTGCATTTCGTGTCTGTTAAGACGCACAAAAACGCTCTTTATGTATATGCCCCCAGAGCTGCCGTTTTAACTGAGTGGGAGCTTTGGGCATTCGCTGTCGCAGCTCCGCGTCGCAAGCACCAATCCGGTTCGTTTTTTTTTCTATAGACAGTACTCACAAAGGTCTAACGATCAAGATTAACTTAAAAATTGCCCGGAGTTCTCCTTTAAGCTAAAAACGTTTTTAGTTATGGAAACATTAAGGGATTTTATAATTCTTCAAACATTATGGAAAGTTACTTTTGAATGTTCTCTGAACGTTCTGAAACAAGTAGTGACATTTAAAAACATGCTAGATGATCGTCCAACTAAAATGTTTCAGAAAAAACAAATTCCATGAACGATGTATAAATGTTTTTGTAATAATGTTTTGAGAACATTAAAGATCAGGCAACTTTGAATGAACATTTTATTAATGTTACTGAAAGAACGATTGTTCATAACTTTGAAAGTACCTTGCCAGAAGGTTCTGAGAACATTCACTGTTAGCTGGGATAAACCCACAAAAATATACAAACATAAAAAATAAATACATTTTAAAAAAGTGCTGCTTTGATCCTGCTGTTCCAGTGCATTTGTTGTTATTAAATCGTGATCAGAAACATCTAGACTAATTAAAAAACACTAGATTAATCAGGTTAGTGCTGGAGTCTCCTCAGATGTTTAGTTCCTGTTTAGAGACTTTTTGTTCAATGTATTTCTTCACAATCATTACAATCAAGCGGAGACAAGTACCAAGGTATACATACATTCATTTATTATTTCTGAATATCTTAAAATTAATTTCCATTTAGGCAGGGAAACATTTATCCGCTTAGAGATGACATGTGTTTATGACACATCTGTCTCAATCTGGTGAAGTTATCACTATGTAGTGTGTATGTGTGAGACAAATGCAAAAGTTCTGCATGTGAAACCCTGAATTCCCTTTACGCTCTTATTTTCCCAATAATGTGCTCCATAATAAAGTGACAGAAATAGTTTAAAGTTTTGTTCCTGATTACAAGACATCCATTTTAAGCGGCACTAAATTAAATTAGTAATTTGGTTGTAAATATATGTAACTTAGTGCTGTAAAAGTTCAGTCGGTTATTTGCAGTTGATTAATTGCTTAATTAATGATATTTTACAATGCAGCTTGATCTCTTTAACATTTTAATGTGCTGGTCCCGCACATAATACTCATTAGAAATTAATGAAGACAAGAAATTACTGTAGACAATGCAATCATTAAAACTGTTGTAATTATGAGATCCCTCACTGACTTTTTTTTAATGCCAGAAACATTAAAATCATACATGTATTTCATATATGTCCAGAATAGCAGAGCTTCTACACGTAAAGAAGCAGTTCTCTGGTGATTTTATGTGTGTGACGTGACATTAACGGTCATGAGATGGAGGCTTTGTCTCAGATGACTGTAATAAGTGAGGATGACTATGACAGTGGTCTTCATCCCATTCAGTTATTAAGGTTAGAATGAAACTACAGGAATAATGAATAATGACATTAAAATGATAACCACAAAACAACAAATGATAATGTTTAGATGAACTGATCCAATACAGAAAACATAGTTTCGCATTAAAGTGATATTTTTTTTAAAGCAGCCCAAGTTATTAATTTGCCATTATGTCTGTTGAGCTTTCAAAGGACAAAAAAAAATCATAATATATGCATAATAATATCACCTCAACTATCAGGGAATCTTCTCAGAACTTTAGCTAACATTCTGGCAAGTTTCTCTTACAGACAGTTATGAACAAACGTTCTTCTAGTAACATTAATAAAACATTCATTCAAAGTTAAATACTGCATGGTAAATGGACTGCATTTATATAGCGCTTTCATAGACCCAATGGCCACCAAAGCGCTTTGCATTTTGCCTCTCATTCACCCATTCACTCACACATTCATACACCGACGGCGGTGTCAGCCATGTAAGGCGCCATCCAGCTCGTCGGGAGCAGCCGGGGTTAGGTGTCTAACTCACGGACACACAGCTGGGGTTAGGTGTCTAACTCACGGACACACAGCTGGGGTTAGGTGTCTAACTCACGGACACACAGCCGGGGTTAGGTGTCTTGTTCACTTACTCACAGACACACAGCCGGGGTTAGGTGTCTAACTCACGGACACACAGCCCGGGTTAGGTGTCTAACTCACGGACACACAGCCGGGGTAAGGTGTCTAACTCACGGACACACAGCCGGGGTTAGGTGTCTAACTCACGGACACACAGCCGGGGTTAGGTGTCCTGCTCACGGACACACAGCCGGGGTTAGGTGTCTAACTCACGGACACACAGCCGGGGTTAGGTGTCTAACTCACGGACACACAGCTGGGGTTAGGTGTCTAACTCACGGACACACAGCCGGGGTTAGGTGTCTAACTCACGAACACACAGCCGGGGTTAGGTGTCTTGCTCACGGACACACAGCCGGGGTTAGGTGTCTAGCTCACGGACACACAGCCGGGGTTAGGTGTCTTGCTCACGGACACACAGCCGGGGTTAGGTGTCTAACTCACGGACACACAGCCGGGGTAAGGTGTCTACCTCACGGACACACAGCCGGGGTTAGGTGTCTAACTCACGGACACACAGCCGGGGTTAGGTGTCTTGCTCACGGACTCACAGCCGGGGTTAGGTGTCTAGCTCACGGACACACAGCCGGGGTTAGGTGTCTTGCTCACGGACACACAGCCGGGGTTAGGTGTCTAACTCACGGACACACAGCCGGGGTAAGGTGTCTAACTCACGGACACACAGCCGGGGTTAGGTGTCTAACTCACGGACACACAGCCGGGGTAAGGTGTCTAACTCACGGACACACAGCCGGGGTTAGGTGTCTAACTCACGGACACACAGCCGGGGTTAGGTGTCTTGCTCACGGACACACAGCCGGGGTTAGGTGTCTAGCTCACGGACACACAGCCGGGGTTAGGTGTCTTGCTCACGGACACACAGCCGGGGTTAGGTGTCTAGCTCACGGACACACAGCCGGGGTTAGGTGTCTTGCTCACGGACACACAGCCGGGGTTAGGTGTCTAGCTCACGGACACACAGCCGGGGTTAGGTGTCTACCTCACGGACACACAGCCGGGGTTAGGTGTCTAACTCACGGACACACAGCCGGGGTTAGGTGTCTAACTCACGGACACACAGCCGGGGTTAGGTGTCTAAGTCACGGACACACAGCCATTTAACTTTGAAGAAGCTCACGGACACACAGCCGGGGTTAGGTGTCTTACTCACGGACACACAGCCGGGGTTAGGTGTCTAACTCACGGACACACAGCCGGGGTTAGGTGTCTAACTCACGGACACACAGCCGGGGTTAGGTGTCTTACTCACGGACACACAGCCATTTAACTCACGGACACACAGCCGGGGTTAGGTGTCTAACTCACGGACACACAGCCGGGGTTAGGTGTCTAACTCACGGACACACAGCCGGGGTTAGGTGTCTTACTCACGGACACACAGCCGGGGTTAGGTGTCTTACTCACGGACACACAGCCATTTAACTCACGGACACACAGCCGGGGTTAGGTGTCTAACTCACGGACACACAGCCGGGGTTAGGTGTCTTGCTCACGGACACACAGCCGGGGTTAGGTGTCTAGCTCACGGACACACAGCCGGGGTTAGGTGTCTTGCTCACGGACACACAGCCGGGGTTAGGTGTCTAGCTCACGGACACACAGCCGGGGTTAGGTGTCTAACTCACGGACACACAGCCGGGGTTAGGTGTCTAACTCACGGACACACAGCCGGGGTTAGGTGTCTAACTCACGGACACACAGCCGGGGTTAGGTGTCTAAGTCACGGACACACAGCCATTTAACTTTGAAGAAGCTCACGGACACACAGCCGGGGTTAGGTGTCTTACTCACGGACACACAGCCGGGGTTAGGTGTCTAACTCATGGACACACAGCCGGGGTTAGGTGTCTAACTCACGGACACACAGCCGGGGTTAGGTGTCTTACTCACGGACACACAGCCATTTAACTCACGGACACACAGCCGGGGTTAGGTGTCTAACTCACGGACACACAGCCGGGGTTAGGTGTCTAACTCACGGACACACAGCCGGGGTTAGGTGTCTTACTCACGGACACACAGCCATTTAACTCACGGACACACAGCCGGGGTTAGGTGTCTTACTCACGGACACACAGCCGGGGTTAGGTGTCTAACTCACGGACACACAGCCGGGGTTAGGTGTCTAACTCACGGACACACAGCCGGGGTTAGGTGTCTTACTCACGGACACACAGCCGGGGTTAGGTGTCTAACTCACGGACACACAGCCGGGGTTAGGTGTCTTACTCACGGACACACAGCCATTTAACTCACGGACACACAGCCGGGGTTAGGTGTCTAACTCACGGACACACAGCCGGGGTTAGGTGTCTTACTCACGGACACACAGCCGGGGTTAGGTGTCTAACTCACGGACACACAGCCGGGGTTAGGTGTCTAACTCACGGACACACAGCCGGGGTTAGGTGTCCTGCTCACGGACACACAGCCGGGGTTAGGTGTCTAACTCACGGACACACAGCCGGGGTTAGGTGTCTAACTCACGGACACACAGCCGGGGTTAGGTGTCTAACTCACGGACACACAGCCGGGGTTAGGTGTCTAACTCACGGACACACAGCCGGGGTTAGGTGTCTAACTCACGGACACACAGCCGGGGTTAGGTGTCTAACTCACGGACACACAGCCATTTAACTTTGAAGAAGCTCACGGACACACAGCCGGGGTTAGGTGTCTTACTCACGGACACACAGCCATTTAACTCACGGACACACAGCCGGGGTTAGGTGTCTAACTCACGGACACACAGCCGGGGTTAGGTGTCTTACTCACGGACACACAGCCATTTAACTCACGGACACACAGCCGGGGTTAGGTGTCTAGCTCACGGACACACAGCCGGGGTTAGGTGCCTAACTCACGGACACACAGCCATTTAACTTTGAAGAAGCTCACGGACACACAGTCGGGGTTAGGTGTCTTACTCACGGACACACAGCCATTTAACTCACGGACACACAGCCGGGGTTAGGTGTCTAACTCACGGACACACAGCCGGGGTTAGGTGTCTAACTCACGGACACACAGCCATTTAACTTTGAAGAAGCTCACGGACACACAGCCGGGGTTAGGTGTCTTACTCACGGACACACAGCCATTTAACTCACGGACACACAGCCGGGGTTAGGTGTCTAACTCACGGACACACAGCCGGGGTTAGGTGTCTAACTCACGGACACACAGCCGGGGTTAGGTGTCTAACTCACGGACACACAGCCGGGGTTAGGTGTCTAACTCACGGACACACAGCCGGGGTTAGGTGTCTTACTCACGGACACACAGCCATTTAACTCACGGACACACAGCCGGGGTTAGGTGTCTAACTCACGGACACACAGCCGGGGTTAGGTGTCTAACTCACGGACACACAGCCGGGGTTAGGTGTCTAACTCACGGACACACAGCCGGGGTTAGGTGTCTATCTCACGGACACACAGCCGGGGTTAGGTGTCTAACTCACGGACACACAGCCGGGGTTAGGTGTCCTGCTCACGGACACACAGCCGGGGTTAGGTGTCTAACTCACGGACACACAGCCGGGGTTAGGTGTCTAACTCACGGACACACAGCCGGGGTTAGGTGTCTAACTCACGGACACACAGCCATTTAACTTTGAAGAAGCTCACGGACACACAGCCGGGGTTAGGTGTCTTGCTCACGGACACACAGCCGGGGTTAGGTGTCTAACTCACGGACACACAGCCGGGGTTATGTGTCTAACTCACGGACACACAGCCGGGGTTAGGTGTCTAACTCACGGACACACAGCCGGGGTTAGGTGTCTATCTCACGGACACACAGCCGGGGTTAGGTGTCTAACTCACGGACACACAGCCGGGGTTAGGTGTCCTGCTCACGGACACACAGCCGGGGTTAGGTGTCTAACTCACGGACACACAGCCGGGGTTAGGTGTCTAACTCACGGACACACAGCCGGGGTTAGGTGTCTAACTCACGGACACACAGCCATTTAACTTTGAAGAAGCTCACGGACACACAGCCGGGGTTAGGTGTCTTGCTCACGGACACACAGCCGGGGTTAGGTGTCTAACTCACGGACACACAGCCGGGGTTAGGTGTCTAACTCACGGACACACAGCCGGGGTTAGGTGTCTTGTTCACTTACTCACAGCCGGGGTTAGGTGTCTAACTCACGGACACACAGCCCGGGTTAGGTGTCTAACTCACGGACACACAGCCCGGGTTAGGTGTCTAACTCACGGACACACAGCCGGGGTTAGGTGTCTTGCTCACGGACACACAGCCGGGGTTAGGTGTCTAGCTCACGGACACACAGCCGGGGTTAGGTGTCTAGCTCACGGACACACAGCCGGGGTTAGGTGTCTTACTCACGGACACACAGCCGGGGTTAGGTGTCTAACTCACGGACACACAGCCGGGGTTAGGTGTCTTACTCACAGACACACAGCCGGGGTTAGGTGTCTAACGCCCGTTTCACACATACTCCGTTTGCAGTGCGTATGCCCATCTTTTTACTTTAAGACCGGGGTAAAACAAGGAAAACTACAATTTACTTCAACAAGGCGACATAATGAACGACACTCGTCTCATTCGTGGAGGTGGAAAAAAAAGTTCTTTGTGATGCAAGATTTATTGTATAAAGATTTAAATTATGCAAAAGAAAAGGTATATGAGTCTGATGTTTTTGTCAATTTTAAGTTTTAATTTAAAATGTTTGCGATTTAATATAAGTAGGCTACATATGGTTCAATATGTTACCTTGCTTGAGCAACTTAATATATAATCTATAAAGAAGTAATGCATTGAATAATACGTTGTTTAAATTGTGTTTAAACGTGAATACGTCTGTGTGTGTAGCCTATGTGTACAAAGAGAATCGCACTTGTTTTAAATAAAAGTTGCTGATAGATTTGAAATACAAATAGTGAGTAAATATGCTTGTTTGTGGTAGCCTACAGCCGCGGATCAGTTGCGCACCGCAACGCAGCATGTGTGAAAGCTCTATAGCGCGTGCTGCTGCTGTACCGTATACGCACTGCACACGGAGTATGTGTGAAACGGGCGTAACTCACGGACACACAGCCGGGGTTAGGTGTCTAACTCACGGACACACAGCCGGGGTTAGGTGTCTATCTCACGGACACACAGCCGGGGTTAGGTGTCTAACTCACGGACACACAGCCGGGGTTAGGTGTCCTGCTCACGGACACACAGCCGGGGTTAGGTGTCTAACTCACGGACACACAGCCGGGGTTAGGTGTCTAACTCACGGACACACAGCCGGGGTTAGGTGTCTAACTCACGGACACACAGCCATTTAACTTTGAAGAAGCTCACGGACACACAGCCGGGGTTAGGTGTCTTGCTCACGGACACACAGCCGGGGTTAGGTGTCTAACTCACGGACACACAGCCGGGGTTAGGTGTCTAACTCACGGACACACAGCCGGGGTTAGGTGTCTAACTCACGGACACACAGCCGGGGTTAGGTGTCTATCTCACGGACACACAGCCGGGGTTAGGTGTCTAACTCACGGACACACAGCCGGGGTTAGGTGTCCTGCTCACGGACACACAGCCGGGGTTAGGTGTCTAACTCACGGACACACAGCCGGGGTTAGGTGTCTAACTCACGGACACACAGCCGGGGTTAGGTGTCTAACTCACGGACACACAGCCATTTAACTTTGAAGAAGCTCACGGACACACAGCCGGGGTTAGGTGTCTTGCTCACGGACACACAGCCGGGGTTAGGTGTCTAACTCACGGACACACAGCCGGGGTTAGGTGTCTAACTCACGGACACACAGCCGGGGTTAGGTGTCTAACTCACGGACACACAGCCGGGGTTAGGTGTCTATCTCACGGACAGACAGCCGGGGTTAGGTGTCTAACTCACGGACACACAGCCGGGGTTAGGTGTCCTGCTCACGGACACACAGCCGGGGTTAGGTGTCTAACTCACGGACACACAGCCGGGGTTAGGTGTCTAACTCACGGACACACAGCCGGGGTTAGGTGTCTAACTCACGGACACACAGCCATTTAACTTTGAAGAAGCTCACGGACACACAGCCGGGGTTAGGTGTCTAACTCACGGACACACAGCCGGGGTTAGGTGTCTAACTCACGGACACACAGCCGGGGTTAGGTGTCTTGTTCACTTACTCACAGACACACAGCCGGGGTTAGGTGTCTAACTCACGGACACACAGCCCGGGTTAGGTGTCTAACTCACGGACACACAGCCCGGGTTAGGTGTCTAACTCACGGACACACAGCCGGGGTTAGGTGTCTTGCTCACGGACACACAGCCGGGGTTAGGTGTCTAGCTCACGGACACACAGCCGGGGTTAGGTGTCTAGCTCACGGACACACAGCCGGGGTTAGGTGTCTTACTCACGGACACACAGCCGGGGTTAGGTGTCTAACTCACGGACACACAGCCGGGGTTAGGTGTCTTACTCACAGACACACAGCCGGGGTTAGGTGTCTAACGCCCGTTTCACACATACTCCGTTTGCAGTGCGTATGCCCATCTTTTTACTTTAAGACCGGGGTAAAACAAGGAAAACTACAATTTACTTCAACAAGGCGACATAATGAACGACACTCGTCTCATTCGTGGAGGTGGAAAAAAAAGTTCTTTGTGATGCAAGATTTATTGTATAAAGATTTAAATTATGCAAAAGAAAAGGTATATGAGTCTGATGTTTTTGTCAATTTTAAGTTTTAATTTAAAATGTTTGCGATTTAATATAAGTAGGCTACATATGGTTCAGTATGTTACCTTGCTTGAGCAACTTAATATATAATCTATAAAGAAGTAATGCATTGAATAATACGTTGTTTAAATTGTGTTTAAACGTGAATACGTCTGTGTGTGTAGCCTATGTGTACAAAGAGAATCGCACTTGTTTTAAATAAAAGTTGCTGATAGATTTGAAATACAAATAGTGAGTAAATATGCTTGTTTGTGGTAGCCTACAGCCGCGGATCAGTTGCGCACCGCAACGCAGCATGTGTGAAAGCTCTATAGCGCGTGCTGCTGCTGTACCGTATACGCACTGCACACGGAGTATGTGTGAAACGGGCGTAACTCACGGACACACAGCCGGGGTTAGGTGTCTAACTCACGGACACACAGCCGGGGTTAGGTGTCTAACTCACGGACACACAGCCGGGGTTAGGTGTCTAACTCACAGACACACAGCCGGGGTTAGGTGTCTAACTCACAGACACACAGCCGGGGTTAGGTGTCTAACTCACGGACACACAGCCGGGGTTAGGTGTCTAACTCACGGACACACAGCCGGGGTTAGGTGTCTTGCTCACGGACACACAGCCGGGGTTAGGTGTCTAACTCACGGACACACAGCCGGGGTTAGGTGTCCTGCTCACGGACACACAGCCGGGGTTAGGTGTCTAACTCACGGACACACAGCCGGGGTTAGGTGTCTAACTCACGGACACACAGCCGGGGTTAGGTGTCTAACTCACGGACACACAGCCGGGGTTAGGTGTCTAACTCACGGACACACAGCCGGGGTTAGGTGTCTAACTCACGGACACACAGCCGGGGTTAGGTGTCTAACTCACGGACACACAGCCGGGGTTAGGTGTCTTGCTCACGGACACACAGCCGGGGTTAGGTGTCTAACTCACGGACACACAGCCGGGGTTAGGTGTCTTAACCCCGACACTTGGTCAGGTGGAACCAGGGATTGAACCACCAACCTTCCGGTTTGTAGACAATCTACATGAACCACTGAGCCACTGCCGCCATGTTATCTGGTCTTTAATAATGTTCTCCAAAAAGTTAGAAGAAAAACATTATTTATACATCACTCATGGAACTTTTTTTCTTAAGTGTTTTAGTTAAATGTTTGTCTAACGTTTTTAAATGTTACAAATTGTTGTTTCAGAACAATCAGAGAACATTCAAAAGTAATGTTCCCATAATGTTTGCAAAATACTAAAATGGAATGTTACCTTAATGTTTGCATAACCAAGAAAACCGTTTTGGACATTTTGAATGTTCAGTGAACATTGAGAAATAACGTTTTCATAACTTCACTGCTTTATTATTTATTCATTTATAGATTAAAGTTACCATGAAACAGAAGTTGCGCTGGGGCACGTTCAAGTTCAAAACGGTGCGCAATGTTTTTCTACAGTTTCCGGGTTGAACGTCATGTTTCCTGGAAACGGCGTGCACTGGTGTGTGTGCAACGGGTGTGAGACACGTTTTCTCTTGTTTGGTGTGTGTGTCAGAACTGCAGTCCAATCAGCAGCAACATGTGTATAAAGCACGCGGTATAAAGTGAACTCGCTCAATGGGTTCAAGGAAAGTAATTTACAAATGTGTTCGATGCAGCTCGGTATACGCAACAACTGAGGATATTAGAAGACATGTTTGTCGTAAGTTTTATTGTAAAAATATAGGATATCAACATAATGATGTAGTTTATATTTTTAGCTTCATTGCAAGTGTATGACATTTGGTATAGAAATAAACAATGGTAATTAAGTGCTTTTCCTAAAAATGAGAAAGAAAATACAGGTTATTAAAACAGTATGAACTACAAATAAAGTCAGTATGTGAGGCTAAATAGACGTGTTTTAGTCTGAATTAGGTAAGATGTGCATCCATTTCAGTTCCAGCAATCCTTCATTCGATTGGGATGTTCTCTTGTGTTCTGGGCGGCAAGTGCAGTAACTGTAACATCGGACATATTTTGTAGTATTAAACACATATTTATACCGACTTCATCAGGCTCTGAAAATTCTTCACAAAGAATGGCCTTCTCAGCTGCCGTAGTTGCAACTCTTGCGTCATCAGAACAGTGTGTTCAACGCGTCACCGTTTCTGTTTAAAAAACGTTGTGCAACGTTTTGTCAGGGCTGAACGCAGCCCAGGTCTTGTGTCTGTGGGGAATTGATTGGATGGTTGTGGTTTGATATTGGCTGATCTCATGTGAGTGACAGGTTATAGCCCCGCCCTCGTCATCAGAGAAGAGAAGAGATGTCGCTGTTATTCTGATTCAAGATTACAAGGAATTTGAAAATAATTATGTGGACGGTTAAATAATTTATAATAAATAATTGTACAAATTTGAGTTCATAGTAACTTTAATTGTGTAGTAGCGCTCATCTCTGAGAAGTCAAAACTGAAATGACAAATATAAAATAAAGAAATAAAATGTATAAAATCATTTAAAATCAAATAGGCTAAATGGTAGAAAATGTGCATAAATAGGCTATTTCTCTACATAAATCTAAGTTTTCTTTTCTGAGATCACATTGATTTGTGGGATTGGTCATTTCACTTAGTACATGAGAACAAATGAGAATGTGTCATGCTGGAGTATTCAATTGGAAATTGTTAAATTTTTCAATAGAAATCATTTTCTGACTATCCAGTGATTCTGCTGCTCCAGAATAATTTAGTGCAGGGCAAAAAGACACTTTAATCAGGAGCTGAAACAATGAAGACTATGGGACAGATTTACAAAACAGGAGCAAAACTATTTACATTATCTTAAGAGCAAAATCCCATAAAAGCGCAGATAGGAATGGAAAATCTACTGACAACACACAATTAAAGGACATAGACACAGTCACGTCAAATAATGCTGCAAATACCAGTAAATTGACTACAAAAAATCTTAATAAATAATTTTGCTTGATTTATTTAAATAGCCTACTCTCCTCCCATAAATGTTGCATCTGAAATTGAAACTCCTATAAATACAAATGCAATAAGTTCAGCCGCAAAAATTTAATCGCTAGTTTCTCACTGTGTAAAAAAAGTTTTTGTAATGCCAAAAAAGGGTTATTTTATTATTTCAGTTTTAGCTAATAAACCTGGTTTATTATTATTGTAACCAGAAAACAGCTGCGCAAAAATTATTAAAAATATATTTTTATTTTTAACAACAGAAAAATAACAGCACAGGCTTTGAACAACAGCAGATTTAGTCAGTAATTAACAGAAATCTCTCCTTTGTCTGCTTGTAATTCCTTCCAGACGTGTGCACATGCTAGTTCACCTCCTCTTCAATAATCAGGCTCTGCGCTTTACCTTCACATTTAGCTTTCAATTAGTCCTGTGAATGTTTTCAACACTTTGGCACAATCGTTTTATAGGCCAGTGTCTTCACACATTAATGGCGCTAGCAACATCGGCGAGTGATAAACCATCTGGCCTGCCTCCCAAAGAGATAGAGCACATTTAATGGAGTGAAAAAGTAAAAGCAATTAATGTCACATTAATATAATGATAATAATGCCTTCCCTTGCAGCTCAGGCGAGTGAAGCTGAGGCCAGGGACGAAGGAATGAGAGCAATGTCACGTGAGAGACCAGAGAAACCTGCTTTTTCGCCATTTTGTAAGCAATAAGGTACGAGAGGCTGTGCTGTACCGTGAATAAGTCACGATATACACTCGCCTCGAGTACCTTATTGCTTTTATAAAACGGTTACCACACAAAACAAATATTAAAGCCGAATAATATGTATCTATGCAACTTTCATGTAGAAAAATCACTAAAAGCCTTCCCTCCGCTGGAAAAAAATAGTCCCTCACCGTAAACAGCAACAGAGGTTAATTACATACATTATTTCGCCAATAGATGACGTCAAATACTGTCTTTATGAGTGAGTTAGTCAGTAGAGAAGACTTTTACATTGAAAGGACTCAAACTTGTGATCACAGAGAAGGAAGACGCGACTATCGCCACGGAAAACCCCTTAAAAGGACATGATATCGCAGCGGACGTTCAAACGGATTTTTGTATTATGAATATAGGACTGACCTGAAGGAGAATGCTATGTCTACTGTAAATGCAGGTACAGTCGCTGACTCGATCTCTCACAATACTATTCTCTAGCGGATCAATGAGATCAAACAAGTGTTTAAGTTGCTAAGGGTGGTTGCTAGGGATGTTGTGTAGTGATACATAGAACCGTGAAGCGGTCATAGCCGTGTTTAATCGTGAATAAAACACAGCTATTGACCAATCAGAATCAAGGATTGGAACTAACCGTTTTATAAGTGAAGTTAGTTAACTATAATAACCTTGCACATTCGTGTGACTAACTAAATCCTGTGCAAAATCTGTGTGTGGGAAACATTTGCCCTAACATGAAATTCCCAGTCGTGTGGATTCCCTTGAAATGACAGGATTATTGCATGTAAAAATTCCCAAATAACAGTAAATGTGACCACAACTTCACTCTGACCAATAACTGCAAACTTTCACAAGACACTGTGAGAACCGACACTTTTGTAGGATTTTTTTTTGTTCCATTTTGTTCCAAAAGGAAGTAAACAGCTGAAGAGTCATACACTTAAAAATGTGTTATTTTAATGGTTTTAGGAGAGAGTGGCGTAAAAGTGAAAATTATAAATGATATAAATATGCAAATTATATGGCACTGATTGCACTTTTATGGAAAGGCTGTGTCAGTTATGAATATAGTGAGCAGGTTTTGAAATGAGAAAAATTGTGTAACAATTTCAACAAGTTTTTAACAAGTTCCTAATTCAGTGTTTCCCATTCACTTCCCACCAGCCACAGTTTTATAATGAACATAAAAATATATTTAAACTTCTCATAACATCTGAACGTTGTGTTATACACCATTGCTTTGGCTAATCAAACAAACTTACAATCAAAGCACTATAGGGCTTAATCCACTTATCAAATCGTAAAAGGCTGCGACTTTATTAAACAAGTCTGTTTGCGCTGCGTGTTTCAAAGTGAAGCAAGCACTTTATTCAAGCAATCCGCTCGGGATCCGGTGTTTCCCACGGCTCAGTTCACAGTGAAATAATCAAAGTCCCTTTAAGGCAGCCATCTTTAAAACGCCTCTCAGTCACCTATCTCCTTGAATGGGGAAATATCAAATTCAACAACGCTGTTCTGACCAATCATAACCGTTCAGTCTGAACAATCATAACGCAGAATCCGCCATTTTGTCCAAAGTCCAAAGACTTTGGAAAATTGCAGGGAAAACTTGCATTTGCATTTTGTTCTTGCAGGATCCTGGAGTGACCAATACAATATAGTCAGGACTGAGTTATAATATAAGAGTATTTTCCTCAAAGGTTTTCAGAGCTAAGTGTAAGTCTGTAAAAATACGGCCCAATTTTCTGTATTGATTTTTCGCAGGTGTTTTCCCTGTATATTGCATTATGCATTGCGTTGTGTATTAGGGTTGAAGAAAATGTCCGTAAACATACAGAAAACATACGGGTAATTTACTACCAGGACATTATAGTATTTCTATGGACTTTTTTTTACAGTGTGTGCAATATATTGGATAGAGTACCCTTGTGTGTTTGTGTGTGTGTGTGTGTGTGTGTGTGTGTGTGTGTATGTGTGTGAGGGGCTAATCATTTCTCCGTCCTGTTGCTCTGTCTCTTTCTATCTCTTGACCCTTCAGTGTTGGTGCCGCCCCTCTCTATCGGTGTTAATTTCACTACATCTCCAGGGTGGCTTATATTGGAATATCTTAACCAACCAGCTCCATTAGCATAGCATGATGGATGCGCTTGAATCTCATGGCAGATAATGGCCACACTTTGCATTTTAAACTAAGCAGCAGCACCCATTCTCATGCTGGAGAATTAAACTCCATGATATGAAGATATTTTCCTGGCAATTAAAAAATAAAATAAAAATTGAAGCAAATTATTTTCTGATATTGTCACTAGAGGTGTTGATCTCATAGGCAAATAAAGAGACACATCAGTGGCTGGTGTCATTGGTTTAAGATAAAGATGAGGTTCTTAATCTAATCAGTAATCAGTAAATCAGTAATTGGATGCAGTGAATCTTCTACAGTACAGTGTTTCCATAAGGCAACATCACTCTTAGATAAAAGGTTCAGTGGGGTTCTATATAGAACTCTGAGAAAAGGTTCTATATAATGAGAAATGCCTTAAATAATTGTTAAATGGTTTAACAGGTTACTTCAATCTATTTTCTAAAGTATGTTTACAAGTTGTTTAATTCATTACATTTAATTAAAATTAGAAATTAATTAAAACTTAATTAATTAATATATGAGGTGACAGAACAGAATACTGCACACCCGGGGTGGTAATGCAGTCACAACGCGAAGCGGATGTGCATTATTTTTTTAATAATTCAATGACCTGGGGCCTCATTTATAAAACCTTGCGTAGGATTTGCGTCAGAAGTGGCGTACGGATGAAACATAGGATCTGCGTACGCACAGAAATATTCGGATTTATAAAACCGTGCGCACGCAGATCCTACGCAGTTTTCCCTTAATAAATCACAATCAATTCTAAATGTAGCGTAGCTTTTGCGGCTTCATGTCACGCCCATAGTTGCCCATAAATAGTCTGTGAAACACCCACAAAATATTCATCGATTGCGAAATCATGGCAAACACAGAGAGGAAACCCAAGAAACGTAACTTCACTCGATGTGAAGTAGAAATTTTCGTTGGCGAGGTGGAAAAGAGGAGTAAAATGTTGTTTGGACCCACAGTGTGTGTTTTACTAATGCCAAAAAGGCACTTGAGTTGCAAAAGGTTGCAGACACCGTTAATGCTGCACACATCCGCGGACCGTGGCCGAAATAAACAATAAATGGTCGGACATCAAAGTCGATGCAAAAAAGTGTCTAGCGCTCCATCGCCAGAGTGAGTCTGGAGCTCGTCACGAGTAAGCCACTCGTCCTCGTTTGTCAGCAAGTCTTCTTCCAGTCTGAAGATGCGTTCACTCGAATCCTTCCATCCTTCCACATCCTCTAAGAGCGCAAGATCAGCCATCGTGCATCATTACACATTGTGATGGCATCATGGCATTTTATTACCATCCATTTGATTGTATCTGACATATTTCACTTTTCTTTTTGCAAATATGTGTTAATTTGCATTTCTGTTGTAATCTTCGTTTGGTTTTGTTTGTTTTACACTGTAGATCGATCAAACGGGTGTTCGTGTAGGCTGTTAATTGGAAGACTTGCTTTGTGAAGTCTTCATGTTATTTATGAGAGGCAGTATTGACATTTCTTTTACACAACGGTCTACACTTTCACACACTTTCACGTGTTTCTTCCATCTGCCGACGGTGTCGCCATTTCTCATTTCACGTGTTTCTGTGCGTACGCCTGGGTCAGAGTTTGCGTGAAGGACCGCACATTTTCCCATCAAGTTTGCTTTTTATAAATATCAATTATTGCGTGGAGATCGGCGTACGCCTTCTTTTGTGCGTATGCAACGTTTATAAATTAGGTCCCTGGAGTAAATTAATTTGCTTATATTATGGTTTCCGTGCCTCTTCTGCTGTTGTAATCTGTAAGAACCTTTGAAATAACTGAAATCATTTGGCGAAGTGATATGGAGCTGTAATGCGGTCAAGACCTGTCGGAACTACTTTCCTGAAAATAATTCCACACCTTAGAACGTTCGTCAACCAATCAGAATCAAGCATTCAACAGCCCCGAACCTTTTCTTCCCAGACAGTATTACTGTCTATTTAGACAACTACAAATCGCATTTTTAATGTTTTCAATTCACTGTTTTTAGTCACACAGTAAATAAACATGCATGTAAAGGGAAAAAATATTCCACCATTAGAACCTGTGGCATAGAGGACAATTGCTAGAAAGTGACAAGTTCAAACTAGACGGATGAGATGACCCTGAGTGTACTCCTTTCCTGATGGTGGCAGTCTGTGGGTGTTTTGAGTCACTCCCCCATGTTAATTGTTAATTAGTGTTTGGATACACTGTCAGGGGCCCTATTGCTGTCTTGGCCGATGAATGGAAGACTTCTGATCTGCCAGAAAATGTTTTAGATTATGTAAACAGTTTTAGTTACCGACTCTATGAAGCTAGAGCTATTGCCCAACGAAAATTAGGTAAGTCCAAAGCCCGTCTACGGAAAGCCTTGGCACTTCCTATTAGCCCCATTGTATCATCTTGGTTGCAGTTCCTTGGTTGGCATCTTGGTTGCTGACCGCCGAAAGAAACTACAGGTTTGTCACATTAATTTATTAAAACCTTATATAACTCCAAGATGGGCTGGAAAGACCTTTGGTCAATGGAAGAGAGTAGGATCAGTTTCCTTATTAGGTCAACATATGATGTTCTCCCATCACCGCAGAACCTAAACCTCTGGGTAGGAGAGGATCCCTCTTGTCCTTTGTGTTCATCACCTGCCACATTAAGGCACATTTTGACAGAATGTAAGGTCGGTTTACTTGGCGCCATGACCAAGTACTGCGATGTTTGGCTTTAGCATTGGAAGGCAAGCGTAGTATGACCAATAAGTTGCCGCCTTTTCTAGCAAAGCATTACACGCAGAAGACCATATTCCTCCGCCCAGGCGAGCAACCACCAAGAAAAGGTGTTAACACCAATTCTCGCCCAGGACAACTGGAAGCTGCTAGGGACTGGAAGATGCTGGCTGATCTTGAACAAAGGCTTATTTTTCCACCTGAGATTGCCACCACTAACCTACGACCAGACATTGTTTTGTGGTCTGGATCAGTGCCATGGGAGGATGCTGTAAATGAGGCATATGAGAGGAAGAAACTGCGGTATGCTCATCTGGCCACTGAAGCAGAACAGCGAGGATGGAGAGTCCAGGTTTATCCAGTGGAGGTGGGTTGTCGAGGTTTTGTGGCACACTCTACAACCCGGTTCCTCAGAGACGTCGGATTCGGCGGCCAACAGTTGCGTCGCACAGTAAAGAACTTATCTGAAGCAGCAGAAAGGAGCAGCAACTGGCTGTGGTTGAGATGGAAAGATTCTAGCTGGCTGTGTACAGGCCGTCACGCTATGGTTTCGTAGAATTCTTGAAAATTTAAGAGTCTGTTGGTTTATTTGCATACGTTCCTGTGGATATTGTGTGAATGAAGGGTGGTTGGGCAGATATTGTGTTTAGCGGTAGGTGGTATGCCATACGGAACCGTTGCCACTGTAACTGCTTTAACGCACCAGTGGGGCTCGACAGCCTTAGTCAAACGGGTTGGCGCGTATGGTTGGGTTGCGGAGAGATCGTGAGATCGTGGTTAGGTCTCAGCAGTAGGAGGGATGTGGAGGTCAGTAAGCTGGGCTGAGTTGAGTGGGGGACGGAGGGGGGTGACTCTGGGACGCCAGAGTCACTGTCGAGCCCTCTTGAGGTGTTGTGGGCTAGTCGACGAAACACTGAGGACGGAAGGTGCCCACTTGAAACCCTAGAGATGTCCCCTACTCGGCTCAATCCAGACGGTTGTCGTGCTGGTCCTGTAGTTGTAGTCGTCGTGTGTGCTGACGCGCCAAGTACACTGCAGCCGTTAATGCCGGACAGAAGGGAAGTCACACCACCACATGGAAAGAAGCGTAAATGGATGGAGAAGCATAGTACTGTAAAGCTACGCCTCAGTTTTGCTTATCTTGGCGAAAGCCGAGTACAAATCAGCACGAAGTTTTAACATCTACTCTCGTGTAATGGAAATCTGTGACTTCCTTGTCTGTTGATATCGTGTCAACTACTGTTGGTCAGAGCACTTCAGAAGTATCTGAGGAGATGGGGGGAAATCCGGGTCCAATACCTACGGATGAAATTAACAGTCCTTCTATAGGAGTAGTGGAAGGGAGACTCCACAATTCTGAAGTTCTTGCTAATTTGAGATCTTATGTGTCTCATTTGTCCGAATCAGAGAAGACCGAGATAATTACGTTGGTAAGTTCATTCCCCTCTCTTTTTTCTGATGTCCCTACCCGAACTCATGTCATTGAACATGACATTGACGTTGGTATGGCTAAGTCTGTAAAACAACATGCATATAGAGTAAACCCTGTAAAAAGGGAGTTGCTTCAGAAAGAGGTAGATTACTTGTGCATAATTTAGCAGAACCCAGTTTTAGCTCTTGGAGCTCTCCTTGCATTCTTGTAAGTAAACCCGATAATACTTATCGTTTTTGCACTGACTACCTGAAGCTTAACACGCTGACAAAACCTGATTGTTACCCCTTGACTAGAATTGATGATTGCGTAGATCGTGTTGGCTCTGCACAGTTTGTCAGCAAATTCGATCTTTTGAAAGGTTACTGGCAAGTACCTTTGACATCTCGTGCTAAGGAATTGTCTGCTTTTGTTACACCTGATAGGTTCCTGCAGTACACCATTATCCCTTTTGGGGTCAGAAATGCTCCCGCTACTTTTCAACGGTTGATAAATCGTGTACTGTCTGGGTTGTCAGGATGCGAGGCTTACTTAGACGATGTTGTTTTGTTTAGTTCTTCTTGGTCCGAACATCTTGACCAAATTAAAGAACTTTTTGTACGTCTGGCCGAAGCCAATTTAACGACTAACCTTGCCAAGTGCGAGTTTGGAAAAGCCACCTTGACATATTTGGGTAAAGTGGTTGGTCAGGGTTGTGTAAAACCAATCGACGCTAAAGTTGATGCTATTAATAGTTTTCCTACACCTAGTACCCGTCGTGAACTCCGTCGGTTTCTGGGAATGGTAGGATACTATCGACGGTTTTGTCAGAATTTTTCCAGTGTAGTTACTCCTTTAACTGATTTATTGTGTCCCAAGAAACCATTCAAGTGGTCAGAACAATGCCAGAGTGCCTTTGACGCGAAAGCCCTGTTATCCAACGCTCCTGTACTCGTTGCACCTGATTTTAAGAAACCGTTTCTCCTTGCAGTTGATGCCAGTGGTTCTGGTGCTGGCGCGGTTCTTTTACAGGAAGATACTGATGGAATTGCACATCCGGTTAGTTATTTAAAAAAATATATATATGTAATCGCCATCAGCAGGCTTATTTGACTATTGAAAAAGAGGCTTTAGCCCTTGTGCTGGCAGTTCAACATTTTGAGGTCTATCTGAGCTCAATTTGTGGTCCTATCATAGTTTACACAGATCACAATCACTTTGACCTTTTTAGATCGTATGCATGGTAAAAACCAATGAATTATGAGATGGAGTCTTATTTTACAACCTTTTCATCTCTCGATCAAACATATCCGCGGTAAGGATAATTTGATTGCAGATGCTCTATCACGTACGTAAATGTTTGTTTTTTTTAGTGTAGTGTTTGTGCATTTCTCTTTCTCTCCCTCTCTCTGTCCCTCTTTGATATCCTAGGGCCCATGGAACGTGATTACGGAGATGAGTATAAACGACCCCGATGTTTTTGTGAAATATCTCTACACAAAAATGTTGCTGCTGTTCATATTTTATTTGTATTCATTTTTACTTGTCGGTTCTTTAGGGAACCTCTTTTTGGAATGGGAGTGTACTCCTTACCTGATGGTGGCAGTCTGTGGGAGTTTTGAGTCACTCCCCCATGTTAATTATTAATTAGGAAATTTAGTATTTAAGTTGGTACACTTAAATTTAGTATTTAAGTGTACCAACCAAATTAGTTTTCATTTGTGAGACACTCTCTGTGGGATAGTTTCTCACAGGAGTGGCTCTTATAATCTTATTTGATTTTCTTTCTTATACTTACCTCATGTAGCTTTAATATTTCGTTGTAGTTATTCTGTTTGTTTGTTTCTTCATTTTCCCTAGACGTATTTTGGTATGAGTGGTTATATTTGTTGAAGGAAATAAAACCTTCTTCATTCATCGAACGTTGGTGTTTGATCCCTCTTTCATGTTGCGGCTCTAAACGAGCTGGTTGTAACACGGACATTGAAGAGATATAGTATTACACCGCATTTCACCACATAAATAATTATGGGGATAAGAGACATTGATTTGAGATGAAACCGTTTTAAAATCGTACCTGTTTGTTATTTTATTGTCCATTACCGTGTACAAAACAATCACTGCAAAATGGCAGCATCTGCTTTTGTATAAAACAAGAGAGCGAGTCCGTGATACCTGTGTGACATAAATAACTATACACAAAATATTAATATTTTATTAGCTCACCAAATCCAAAACTTCCTTGAAGAAAAAACGTCTTAAGGATATAGACACAGCACAAGAGAGGAAGATCGATGGTGACCGGTGTTTATTTACCATATAAAAATGCAGTGATGAGCAGTTAAGTGACGGCCCAGAGTGATTGTGAGGAAGTTGCTGGAGACGGGGAGAATAGTCCACATGGCATTAAGGAGTCCAGACAGTGAGCTGTGGTGAATGTGGTGGTGGTGATGAGGTGCAGGTGTGATTGATTGGGAATGATGTGGAGGTGGGAACCGAGGAGAGTGCTGGGAAAGGTAGTGAAGAGGATGGTGGCTAGGTCCAAATGTGACAAAACGTTCCTACCAAGCGTATAGCGCTGCTGACTTCAGTAACCCGGGTGAGTCCATGTTATCAGTGTTTAGCGGTTGTTATCTGGGAGTAATATACCGTTGGATGGCACGATTGACCAATCAGAATCAAGCATTCCACAGAGCCGTGTAATAATGCAAAATAAACCGAAGTATACTGTTTTCAGCAGAGGAAGATTGTACGGGTTTGGAATGACTAAGGGCCAGTTAACAGGGAACCTTCTCGGAACTTAAAATTATTAACAAACGTTCTTCCATTAACGTTATTAGAGCGTTCGTTCAAAGTTATCTGGTGTTTGATAATGCTCTCAAAACGTAAGCACAAAAACATTATTTATACATCGTTTATGGAACGTTTCAGAACATTCATAGAACATTCAAAAGAAACGTTCCCATAATGTTTGCAAAATTATACAAAATTATAGAAATGTTACCTTAATGTACCCCCAAAAAACATGCTTTTAAACATTTAAAATGCTGGACGTTTCAGAGAACATTCAGAAATAATGTTTTCATGACCAAAACGTTATTTTAACATATTTTTGTTGCTGGGTATTCCTATTAAAAAAAAAAAGTTTTTTTCTCCAGCTGTTTTTCATAATACCTAACAATAATGTGTTTAAATTCTTTATGTTCTTTGTTTTATTAAACTGTCCATTGTTCACTGTCACTGGAGTGTGTAAGATGTGCTGATGCGCCTACAAAGCTGTCAGAGGCTTCAGGCACCTGATCACTGACTGTAAATCAAACGGACTCTTTATGTGACAGGAGAGAGTCGTACATTTATATGCTGCTGTATGAAATAACATCTTGAGCTCATGTCACACGGTCTGATTCGACACCTGAAACATCTGATGTGAGATTTGAAGAGATGTCTGAGCATGAGAGGCCTGACCATTTTACTGTCTTGCTACGTTTGTTAACTCATTTATAATATTAACTGTTTAGCTTATTTTCAGTTGGGTTTGGAATTAAAAACCAGCTCTGAATTTATCCAGAAACATTTTACTAAAAACATCTCAGTTACGACTGTAACCTTTGTTTCCTGAAAAGGGAACGAGACGCTGCGTCGAGAATCGTCGCTGTGGGAACGCTCTGTATGAGTGCGTCGTGAAGCATGTGTGAAATTAGTCCAATGGTGTGACGGTAGGCGGGTGACATCATGACCAGGAAGCTATAAAGCGCACCCATACCAAACAATGTCAGCTTCTGATAGGCCGAAGCAAATCGATCACAGGCACGCCAGAAGAATGGCAGAGCGACTCAGCGTCTCATTCCCTTTTCAGAGAACCAAGGTTACAGTCGTAACCGAGACGTTCCCTTTCAAGGGTACTTGCACCACGTAGAAATTAACGATTTGGGAACATTAATATCCACTCCACCTTACTGACCAGTGCCTGTCTTGTGTGAAATCAGGCGAGCACAACTAAGACAAAGCAACTGGGACCCAGGGGTGAAGCCCAAATCTGTGTGGAGAGGACCAGCCCTCCGCATCACACACCTCTTGTAGGGATACCTGTAATTTTCTTAATTTTTATTTGAAATAAATGCCTCTCCAGCTGATATGTGATGGGAAAAGGGAGAAGAATGCGTTCGGAAAATACGTATTCGAAATCGGGTTGGTCGAGTCAGAAGCTAAAACTAAAGCCACCTGCCTTAAGGGACGTCACACTAAACTCTCCGTTCTTGCATCCAACCGTACACTAATACAGCAGGACGTATCTGAGTTTCGGATTTTGCTGCATTCCAAAGTTCAAGTTTGGTGAACTCTGACCTGCGAAGACATGTGACCAATGGAAGATTAAGGCTATGTTTACACGGAAACGATCTGAAGAGAAAACGCAAAAGTGGCGTTGCATTATCACTTTTTATTCTGCGTTTAAACGAGCGTTATGGGGGGGAAATCTGCGTGCATATGGTGACGCAGAAGTGTGTGAAATTGTAGTGTGCACTCCAGACGGCTAGGGGGCGATGTGAAGCACTGCCACACAACAACACCAATATCTGAGGATATTTTGTACAACTGCTGAAAAGACTCTAGTACGTTTATCGTACTAGAGTTGGCGAGGGCAACTTGAAGGTTGACGTATATAAATAATCCGACATGTTGGTTATTATTTTCCTGTACTGGCGCACGCCTGTGACGTAAACGCGTACGAGAGCAGATTTGCGTTTTTACCCTTTACACGGAAACGCGACGGTGGAGTGTTTTTTAGATTTCCACTCTGGAGGGTGGTTTCACTTTTTTT